>PVHX01009677.1:0-74857 GCA_004024805.1 Geosciurus inauris | reverse complement strand
AAATAAATAAAATAAAATTCTTTAAGTCAGATGGGCATTTACTTTCTTTTGTCCTTACAATATATTTGGAATTGGTAACATGGACTATGAAGGGTTATCAGGCTGACTAGTATCAGTGTGCATGTACACTTACAAAATTCTCTTGTAGTTCCTTATAGATCTTCCAAGCATGGAAGACCCACATCCTTAGTTTATAGTTGTACATACAGAGGCACTAGGAGATGAAATTAGTATTCTAAGTTTACACAGAAAGGGAAAATGATTATTATAGATGACACTAGTTGAACCTCCTCTGGAGCATCTTACACATTTCTGGATATAAGACATCACAAACTACTGCATGTCCCTTGGGAGGCATCTACCATCCAATCCTTCAACGTTTATTTATTTTATAAATATTTCTTGTACTCTAAGTGCCAGCCCTTTTCTGAGGTACTGGGGTTGCAATGGTGGAGAGTTAAATAAGGTAGACAAAGTCTCTACTGAGAAAGTTTGCATTCTGGCAAGCAAAATAAGGAGTATAGGCAAGTGTTAACTGATATTGTATGGCAAATAATTATTTAATTCCAACATCTACTCAAAACTCACTTCATTACAGTGGTTAAGGTTAAGATACACAAATGATCAACAAGCACATGAAAAGATACTTAGCATCATTAGTTTTCAGAGAAATGCAAATCAAAACCATGAAACACCATTTCACCCATGTGAGGATGGGTAGAATCAAAATGTCAGATAACAAGAAGTGCTGGCCAGGGTATGGGGAAATCAGAGCTTTCATAAATTGCTTTAGAGAATGTAAGTTCTGCAAGTGCTTTGGAAAACAGTCTGGCAGTTTCTCAAATGAACACACACACACATATACACAATTACCATATATCAAGCAATTAAATTCTAGGCATGAGAAATGAAAACATATGTTTGTAAAGAAATTTGTTCATGAATTCTCATAGCAGCATTATTCATAATTGATAAAGGGGAAACAACCCAAATGTCCATCAACTAACAATCAGGTAAACAAACAAACAAACAAAAGTAATATTATTTGGCCATAAAAAGGAAGGAAGTATTGGTATGTGCTACAAAATGGATGAACCTTGAAAACATTATGTTAAGTGAAAGAAGCCAGTCACAGAAGACTATGTAATGTATGATTCTATTCATATGAAAATACAGAATAGGGAAGTCCCAAGACAAAATGTAGATTAGTGATTGTTTAGGACTTGGGGAAGGGTCTGGGGACAGGAGAGTTATAGCGGAAGGATACAGAGTTTCTTTTTAAGGTGATTGTTGCACATACCTATGCTTGTACTAAAAGCCATTGAATTGTGTTCTTTATGGTTTTTATGGTATGTGAACTGTATCTCATTCTTTAAAAAGTAATGTTTGAATCTGTGCTTTGAAAATAGTCTCAAATGGAATGCTTGATTCAGACCAGATAGTGGGACACCCCAAATTATAGCCTCAGTCTAAATGAAAAGAGAAAGCCCATTTCAGTCTCTATTTTGGCTTTTAAAAATCTGTATGTTAGCAAGTAAGAAAATCAGACATTCAGTCTCTGATGATCCAGGGAAAATGGGTTTGCTGAAAGGTGAGTCCTATCATTTTTAGTGATTTTTGTGTCTTTTGTCTTAAGTTCTTCCTCCAAGAGAGATGCACAAAAGTGAAAGATCTAGGCAAGACCCACAGATCAGCTGCTACTCTTCATCCTCCAAAGAACTTTGATCGAAAAGGAAAAATTGTAATGAAACACATTCTAAAGGATGGATATTGCTTTTATCAATATTTTCTTGTGATTTATTATAAGAAACAAAACATAAAGAACTTCAAATTTTTATTTTATCTTGTTACAAGACATAGTAAAAAATTTACTTATTGCTATTAAAAATTTATTGTGCTGTAGGTGCTTTTACATACTTTAGTCATAATCCTATTCAGAATGAAAGAAACAGAGTTTAGAGAGACTGTAATTTCCCTCAATGCACACTGTTTCTAGTTAACTGGCAGAGCTAGGATTTGAATCTGTGCCTTTCGGACATCAAAGTCTTTTGGCCCAAATTGTATTTTGAAGAACATGATACAGGACTAGAGCTTGAATCTCCTTATTGCTAAAGAGTACAAAATAATCAAGATTTAAAGAGAGATGGCTGCTTCTTGGAAGGTTCCCTCCATAGAGTTTTTAAAAGTGAGGTCGGTCACCTTTTGAAATTTCTCCATGCTATTTCTTGTAAGGTCAGCATTGTTACTGAAAGTCTTCAAAACCTGAAGTTTCTTACTTTCACAATAGCTGGATTCCAATAGCAACATTTCTCCTCTCTTGTCATTTTCTCTTGCCTTCACCCCACACAAATTGCTAGTGGTTGAACTGCCAACAAACCAGAGCTCCCGGGTGCTTCTCACACGGCTCCAGACACGATGTCAGACCAGCTCGGCTCGTGTTCATATTCTCCTTGGCTGATGAAATATTTAAACCATGCTGATAGCCTCAGATGGCATTTTAGATGCCGAATACACTACCCTGTTGTGTCTCCTTCCAGAGGAACAGTAGGCCACAGTGCCCTGTCTCCATTTCTCTCCCATGTTTACTGTTAAAAAGTGACACTTCCGCCTAATGGTGTTTTAATCAAAAGCAGCTCATCACCAATATTAAAAAAATAATAAAAAAATAAAAGCAGCAACCATTTCTAGTAGGCTTGGCTGGCCAAGTGCACACAATTAGTAAGACCTTTTGGAGGAAGAATTTGCAGAAAATGCTCCATTCACTGACTTTTAATTAAAATGATAAGAACAGCAGATCGAGTGAAAAGAAACCTGTTGCCGTTCTGTCAGCCCTGTGGCTGGAGCGTGGTGGGAGAGCGAGGCTCTCTTTCAAGCACAGGTGAGCAGGTCACTCTGAATGCAGCTTCAACATCCAAGCTAATTGATGAAGACATTCTCATTTTGACCCGCTCCCATGGAAAACAGACAAACAAACCAGAAACACTTGTCAGAGAGCTGTGCTAACACAGGTAAGGTTAATAGGTGTGAGGGACTAGATTTTCCTTAATATTAATCAAAAATAATTTAAGCCTTAACACAATGCCCTTGCTCCTTAATTTCGATAGTAAAAATCAGAACGTTTCCCTTCAATGCCGTTAATGGGGTCAGTCTCCGAGTCTGAGCTGGTTGCCACGCTGTCAGTCCCACGGAATTCTAAAAACCATCATCATTTGTTTCTAAACAGATCAAGAGCTATTTACCATCTCAGTGTTTTGTTCACAGCTGGGTGTCTGGCAAATGTCCAATATCCATTAACATTTAAAAATTAGTCCCATAATGCATCTTTTCTGGGGTCTGAGAAGTATACACAGTGACACATGTTGGGAACCAATTACACTTGCACTGCCATTAGTCTGGCTGCATTCAACTTCCCAGTAAATGCAGGCTAATTTAGTTTCCAGAATGGTGTGTCTAAATTCATACAATAACCTTAGAGAAGGCTGAGTATCTAAAGATTTATCGTGGAACAAACTTCTCAGCAAGAATGTTACTTCCAGTGAAACACTAGAGCACCTTACACAATGATTCCTTGCATTTCTGCAAGTCTCCTTTTAATCCGTCCTTTCTAAAACTTCCCATCAGAGCCAGTCAGGAAAGTACACACAGACCAACAGATTTCAATAACCATTTCCAACCTCACTTTGTACCTTAACAAATAACTTCATGTGTGTCTGTGCTGTCTCACTTTTGGAATTATCATAGGGTGACCTTATTGCATTTGTGCAATGAATGAGCAAATTCTGCCTCCCCAGTAGAAGACACAAACTCGTAAGGGATATCTTATTACTTTATTGTTAAGATAAACAAAGCAAACTCTATAATTGGTGGTTTAGCAAAAAGGCTGAAAATAGAGAAGATCAGAAACAAATGCTTTCTGGAAAATGTTATTCTCCAAACTTCCACTGTCTAGAAAAATTCCTCTAATGATATCCGTGGTGAAATAGAGGGTCAGGTCTGTCCTAGGAACAGCAAGAAGAGAACCCCAACCCTTGCTAGGTGTCCATTCAGTGTTCAGAAATCAGGATGGAGACTGATTAGCCTCTCTGGCTGATGATTCTGGGGCACATACTGTACCAAGCTTATCTTAGCTCACTTAGTCTATGTCATGCTGCTTAATAAAGCTAAATTGCTCACATAAACAGAATACTGTGCCATGGGCTTTTAGGATTCAGAGGTGGTTTAAAAATATAATTTTTCACTAACATTCAACAGAACAATTTAGCAATAGCTTACAGAAAATTGCAGGAAAGCAGTAATTTTCCAAATGTGCACAAACTGATTCAGCAATTTACAAATTAGAGAGTTTGGGGGTGGTTAGGGATGTGCAGTGAGCTAGCAAAGTTGTCCTCTCTGAGGGGAGATTTCCCATGCCTCCGGCCATGCTGGGAAACATTATTCCATTTTTATCTAGCACCATGAAATATTTCATGGCAATGTTCATTTTGGAAGAAGGTAAAAATTGATTTGAATTGGAATTAATTCTAGGAAATGCCATGGTCTCTTTAATTTGAGAGTATTTTTTAATGTGTTAGGAGCACATATTAGGTTCTCTTTTGGTGTGCTCATACTTTGAGAAGACTATATATTTTGCTTTGGGTTGAGATGCTGTTAAATATCATTGGAAGTATGACTACCTCATTGAGGTTGTTGATGCCCTTACTGAGTTAGTAGTTCTGGGGCCCCATCCTTTTGTTGGAGGAATGTGAGTCATTGTTATTGCTTTAAATTTACAGCACAGGCAGTTATCCAAGTAGATTAAAATCATACAATAGAAATGTGCCAATTGAGGAAAACATCTAAGCTTATCATTTTATGAAGCCATTTATAGTGTACATTTCTGAGTCATTCTTTTAAAGTAAGGTTTAACCCAATGGGTAAAGACCTGGATGAGCAGAGATCTGATTTGGTTGAGAATATTTAATTTTAATAACTTGAAAGGTAAATATTATGTCTATAACAGTTATTTGGGTGTGTGTCCTGCTTAAAATAACTAGATCAAAAGGCTGGGGGCAAAGGTACATTTATCTTTTGAATAAAATGCACTCAGGATTATGATCTCATCACACATACGAAAAACCTTTATAACTGGAATTGTGAACAAGAAATGTATTTCCTTCAACTTAATTATTTAGTTTCCTACTAAGAAGTTACTCTGCAGAGGTCAATTATCCTTCAGGGATATCCTGGAAGAAATGAACAATTAGCTTGATTTTCTGTTGAATTTGGAGCTTGAGTCTCAGTATGTGATCTATTAAAAAAAGGAGATAATTCCTCTTAAACCATGTCCTAATCTACATGGGAGTCTTACACTGCAGGTAAGAAATCAGCAAAGTAATCCAATCCACCACCATGGGGCCAAGGCTGAGCCTCTTGATACACAACAATCATGGCTTCGAAACATTAAAAGAAAAATCTCTCATGGGGAGCAATGAAGGATAACAGAATTCACTCCTCGTATGGAGTGCAAAACCTTATGAAAGGGAAATGCCATTTGATTTTTTTTTTTTTAACAAAACAGAATTGCTCAAATCTGATTAAAGAGAATAGTGGCAAACATTGTAATTTGGGGTAATCAGGAGAGTGTACAGTTTTATGGAGAGATGAAAGGCAAGAGTAAGACTTTCATAAGCTTCAGACTATCCAGGAGGCTGACTATTACCTGGCTTTGCTCTAAAAAAAGCTTTCTTGCCCCAAGAAACAGAATTTAAAAAGGGGACTAAATTGAGTTAAAAAGCATCCTGCTCAGAGCTTTGCAGAAAAGCCCTGAATTCACCTATGCAATGACTCGGGGGAGGGGGGATACACACACACACACACACACACACACACTCTCTCTCTCTCTCTCTCTCTCTCTCTCTATCTATCTATCTCTGGAAATGCCTTTCTCTCACTTTTTGAGTTATTTTAACATGGGAGTTGCAAATACAACATTCTTTCTGATTTTATTTTTAAATTTTAAATTTGAGGATGCTAGTTTCAGCTGGCTCTATTTTCTTGGAAGTCAGGGCTGTGCTTTAAGCTTAATAATATTGGATGACCCTCAAGACTTTTAAATCAAGTCCATGTCACTGATTTAGCATTTCCCCTGAGGATACATTCATTTGTTCTGTCTCAGTCCTAAGAGTCTGACTTCAACACACACACACACACACACACACACAAGCACACACACACCCCTACCTAAGGAAAGAAATGAGAATATTCAGAGTTAAAAGAACAACTCAAATGTACATTATGGAGTTCAAACTTGCTGGAGTTGTGTGAATTCACATAGAATCCCAAGCAAATAATTTTATAGCCTGTTGCTGGTTTTCTTTACAAATGGAAGAATAGTTTCATCGACACACTGAGTGGGTGGCAGAAATCAGTCTCTGCAGACAGAGTAGAGCTCTCTTGAATGGTTGCTGCTTATGGTACCAATGATAATTTATAATAATACATAAAAAGAACACCCTGAATTCATTTAACCAACTTCAATGAAATTTAAAAGCTTTTCACACATTTTCATTTACTTTACAGCAATCTGGTAAAGCCAATGGACAGATTTCATTTCTCCCTGTGCAGTTAAGACACAGGATGATGAAGATGAGGCCAAGAACATGTGAAGCAGCACTTGGTCACACCAGGTTAGGCACTAATGGGTGAAAACTTTTGTTTGTTTTGTTGCTTTTTGGTACTGGAGTTTTAACCCAGAGGCACTTAACCACTGATCTACCTCCCCACCTACTTTATTTTTTATTTTGAAATAGGGTCTCACTCAGTTGCTTAGGGCCTGAGTTGTGTACTGGCCTTGAGTTTGCCATCCTCCAGGTCCCAGGACTTTGAATCAGTCTGAAAGACATGTGCATTGATTTTGATCCTCCTTTTTCTTTAAACTGAACGTACGCTGCCTACCTCACAATGAGTCACCTTCCCACTGGCATTCAATTAGCTCCAAGAGATTTCATGAGGACTGTTATGGTCCAACCATTCAGTGTGGACCTGTCCCTTCAAAAGCATGTTCCAACCATCATGGCAGCTTAACCTGTCCTGAAGGATTGGGTAGAAGGGCCTGTCACTGTTTTTGTTTCAGACAAAACAAGGTTTAAGCCCTGGCTCTGACAGTGTGAGCCTTCACTTTATCATTTATAAAATGAAGATAATATTGGTAACTTTCTTCTGAGAGCATTTATTTATCTATAAGGATAAAGGAGATAATGCCCAGTTATGATTATCAGTGTGCTGTCACCCCAGACCCAGCCTGGCCAGGGAACTTATATCTCTGGGGTATATATGAGCCTTGACTCATTAGTTTCTTGAGCCTAGTATTTTCTGTAGTATATGTTCTTAGTCAAAGCCCTCACAATGCCAACTGTCTTTTATTTCACTTGAACCTTACAGAGGAACTTTCTGAGTATAGTTTTTATTTTGAAAATATATCACAGAACTCTTCACATCAGAAAGTTTTGGGGGGAGGCATATAGAACTTTTGAGGTTTTCTATCCATTTCCCTCTTGAATGTGTGGTCTGGATTAGATCCCACTGCCCAAAAGAAGCCATTTTCTGATCTCTCTCTCCTATTAAGAAGTGATTTTACCATAAGAAGGCCTCAAACCTCATAAAACTCCCTGTGATAGTACAAAAGGTATATGATAAGAGTTTCCAAATGCAATTCTGCACCTTATTGCAAGAGAAGGTCAGGTCCACAGGCATCTTGAAGCACTGAAATCACTACCGGGTCCCTGTTTCAGCTGAAGACAGAAATATAAAGAGGTCACATGGGTCTTCAGTTACTAAGCAGGATAAGAGCCCTGGACACAATCCTAGGACTGTGTCTTTTATATTCTTTGGAATAAAGCCCAATCTTTAATTAGCATTTCTGATACAAGCTTGAAGGTTGTATCTACCTATTCATAAAACAGCTGCTGACCCATCTAAGCAATCCAGTCCTTTAAACAGTGAATTTCTTGACAGGTGAAGGGAGGGCATGTTGCTGATGAGCAAGAGATCTCTATGTTGCCTATTTGGCTACAGGATGAAATCAGTTAAGTCTGATGGTCATTTCAACAGCCTCCTGGATACAAACTGGGTCGGATAAACAATATAAAGTACTTTGCTAGTGTCCCCTCTGGTGTGCTGTTGAATGAAGGAAACAGTGGTTGTGGTGGTTTGTCCAACTCAACAGAACAATATGGTTTTCATTCCTGGGGATTTACAGGATGGATGATTATGGCCAGTTGTCAGTATTGTATTATTCAAATGGAAGTTAGCTCTAGGTGGGCCATACCACTTTTTTGGTTTTTGTTTTATTCCTTCCACAGTGACTTACTTCCTCTTCTACTTTTCCTTGGGTGGAGTTTTTCCACAAAGCCTAACAATGACTCAAGTGGCTAACAACTCAAGTGCAGAGTAAAGTGGTTCAAAGGCCCTACTCTGGTCATTAGGCAGGTATTTCAGCAATAGTCAAAATGACAGGCAAAATCAGTGAAAGGTGATTTTAATTTTTTCCTTTTTCTATTTGCTTCTAGAATAATGCATTTTCCTTAGTGAACTCTTGGTGAAGCTGCCTTGCTAACAGTAAGTTTTAAACACTCAGAGGCATTAGATGGGTTAGACTCCCATTTCTGACTATCTTGATGTTTCTTTTCTTTCAAAGACATATTTTATTCTCATAGGTCTCTGAGAGTTAGAAAACATTTCAAAGACTACAGCATCTGTTCCATTCACATTAGTTGTCCCCAAAAGGGCTCTGCAGAATCACCTTCACTAATGCAGAGCCAGCAGTGTTCTCTGTTACATCTACTTATGCACTACATGTCTGCGTTTCTAGCTACTCAGATAATCTAAAAGCCCTAGGTCTTATAAATGATGGTACCTAAACACTTCTCCCTGAACTTTACCAGCCCAGATTTCCTACTTGCTCATTTGGGAATCCTAGTCCTTCCTACTTGTTTCTCTCATTATAATTATATGTGCAGGCCCATCCTGAGATACATTCACTGAGGATTTTGTCCCTCAAGTTCTTTGCAAGATGCTTCATCTTGCTTTCTCTTTAGAAAACTGTTCAAAACAGCAGCTGGCTGGTACTGGCCCCATGAGGTTTTAGGGGATTTAAGTTACATGGTAATGGCAGGTAGGTGGGGCTGGAGATCCACACGTGGAGACCGGAAAGGCCTTCTCCCCAAATCTGTGATGTTCTTTTGTCACCTAGGTTCCAGAGTAACTTAATGTGGGCCTTGAATTCACAACATTGTCCATGAATAAAGTTTTTTAAGTCCTACCCCGCTCCTTACCTTTGTGTTCAAGATGGCTGTCCACCAGACTAGTGGTGGGAGGAGAGTGGATGGGTGAACACAATACCACTTTGCAACCCCTCCATTCTCTCTTTTCATCTACTTTTCATGCACACCACAACAGTAGCCATATTGCAATCCCCCGCCAACCTTCTTTCAGTTAAAACATAAAATACCTTGAAAACTAGCTCATGGGAATGGACACGTTTGGGGGTAGGATAGAATAGCTGATGGATGGAAAGTTCTCACCCTGAAATTTTTGAACCAAGTAGGGTAGTGTCACGAGCAGCATACATAATTAATAATTACTCAGAGGCAGATTGTCTTTAAATGCAAATGTATGTTCAGTCACAATAATCATCAAATATAATCAATTAATGCAAAAAGTGTTGGGTGTGCTGGAGCACCCCAACTAGCATCTGATGTGCACTAATCAAACACTATAGGTAAGTTACACTATCCTAGGGCAACTAAGCACTACCTGCAATTCACACAATCCTAGGGCAACTAAACATTACAATTAATTTATATAATCTTAGGGCAACTAAATATTACAATTAATTCACACAATCCTAGGGCAACTAAGAGCCCCAAAGTACCTCCAATGCCAGGTGACTTCTCTTAGCCAAAGAGCAGACATCGTACTTGTCTGGTGGTTCTCTTCAGCCGACAGCTGAACATCAGGGAATGGTGGAGCTGATCCAGGGATGGACAGCAAGGTGGCTGGTCTCACTGATGTCCTTGGAGCAAGCCCAAAAATGTGGTAAGGCAAGCAGTTTAAAAGCAGTTCCAAATTGATGGTGTGGGCTAAGTTGATGGTGTGGGCTGGTGATTGGTTACACCCAGTAAAAGCCAATGTCCATTGGTTATGTCCAATGAGCTAGTATAATTGCAATTGGGCCTTTCTTTGTGCATGTGCATGGGCTGAGCCACCTATCAGTTGTAACCAGTAGGCCTGCTGTTAGGTGCCCTTTACTGCCCCTTGTCAATTACACAGGCTGAGCTCCCTATTAATTGTAGGCCTACAGTTAGGGGCCCCTTGCAGCACTCGATTGCATGGGCTAAGCTCTCTATCAATAGTAGGCCTACAATTAGGTTCCTTTTATAGTCCTCATCAATTGCAAGCAGACATGAATAAGCAAGTCAATGGCTGCTGTTCCTTATGGTCAGCAACCCAGTGAGTCCCCGGCATGTCCAGGCATGTCCATGGCATATGCTCCTTACAGGTAGGAAATGTAATGTTGGAGTCTCTTAGGTAGAAAGGCCTTTCCTTCTTGCCAGGGTGTCCAACTTCCTCTGGCCTATCAATCATGTTGTTTCCTCAGCTGGGTGTTTTCCAGAGGGTGAATCCTCTTCTCCAACTGCCAGTCCACAGAGTAGCTATTATATCCACCTCAGCTGGCTTTTAGAACAGACATAATGTTGAATGTTTTTAGCAGTTCTTTACTGAAAGTTTATATAATTGCCCTCAAACCGCATAGTCAGGGGATGAGGGTGATGAAATCGTGGAGCTGCTGCCCTGCACAAAGGAGCAGGCCTCACCACTTTGGCCTTGAAGGTGGTCCAAGGGTAGCTTTCTTATTCATATTCTCCCCATTCTCTCTTTCAACTCTGTAGAGCCCTTTTGCATCTGTGTTCCACCTACCTCTATCCCATTTTACTTTCACCAGTACTCCATAAAACTTAATATCCTTGTGAGAATAAAGGATTCCCTGTATTCCTCCTTGTGCATGCAAATTCCAAAATGTGAAGCTTTAGCTATCTTCTCTCAACCATTGCTTTTTTCCTTCTATCCCATTGGATTTTGCCTATTCACAAGATAGACTCTCACTTAAAACCTGCTGGCTCTACTAAAAACACTCTGCTCTCCTCTCACCCTTTCCTGCTCTACCCTTCTAGTGATGCCTCCTTTGTAAGACACTGTTCCTTATAAATTGAAGATGTATTTGTTTCCTCCCAGCATAGATAATATTCTAAATTTTTCTTACATTAATTGACACAGATGATACCAAATCTACATCTCTTCTTTCTATTCCCTGAATTTCTCCCTGACCACAGAACTTTGGATATAGGAGTGGTAAGTTCTCACCAGTCAGTATTCACAGAATACCAATAGAGATTATGATACTGGGGGTGGTTGTGGTGAGATGTGTGCCTGGGGCACACAAAGTAAGTTTGTACATGTGTTTTTCTGTTTTATGAAAACTTATTGAAGACACCAAGCCTGTGTCTCAGGTTGGGCCTCCCAGAAACAGACCCTGAGAGAAGGATTTGAGCATAATTGGTTTAATCAGAGTTTAATTTCGGGAAATACCAGCAGGTGAGAGAAGAAGTGGACCAGAAAAAAGGATGAAAGCCAATCCCTGTGCAGTGGGCCACCAGGGCACCCTCCCTTAGAACTCCTTGGGAGACTGTATTTATTCTCCTCCATTTTTAATGAGTACTGCTCCAAGAGGGCTTAACTCCTCCAGCATTTCTGCAGGCCCTACCTCTGTTGGAAAACTGAAGAAAGCCCTTGGGCCAGAGTTCTCAGTATAGCTTGTACTAAGACACCTCATGCCAAGGGAATGAGCAGGGCTCTCTTTTACCCATCCATTACTACCCTATTCAAAGACATGAGCAGAAACACACTTTAATATTTTACGGGGCAGTGATCCAGAAATGCAGAGAATCCTTCTTCATCTTGGTCAGAAACCACTCCTTGCAGTATGTTGGTATGACTTTTTTTTTTTTTGTAATGAAATCCTTCTCAACCCCTACTCTACAGAGAAGGATCCAGGGTAAGAAGGAAGGTAGGAAGGCTGCTGGAATACTGATTCATCAAGGGCCTTTGTTCTGGTATCTCCTAAGAAAGTGACTAGTGTCTGCTAAATGTAAATAAATATTTATTAAATGGGAGAATAAATAAAACCCAAAACACCTAATATCCAAAGTTGTGCTTTTCTAATTTAGTTCAGTCTTTGCCTCATTAGGGTGTCCCTGCATTGAGAAGAATGGAAATAGTAGCTGCCACCAATGGTGGCAATGGAAGGATCCCTCACTGGGAATTCACAGCCTTGGCTGATAATGGCTTTTGTGCATCTAAGACTCCAATCTGTAAATTGGCCTGCCAACCTAGCCAGAATGCAAAGCACCCCACTCCATTAAGGCCCATTCAAAATCAACCAAAATGTCAACACTCTTAAAAATGGACATATTAATAATTCAAATCATTTAGTAACAATATAAGCATTTTCTCACATTATATTAGAAAATTTGCCAATGTTTGCTCATATTTATAATTATGATGGATTATTTTTTAGGAATAATATTATTGTTAAGTACTGTTCAATGTGTTTCTGCACTGAATAGCCTGCTTTGAAGAAAATTTTTCAAAGCCAATAGCTCTTATTTAAATAAATAAAATTTCTCTAGGAAACCTCTGAAACTATCCAAAGAAAAAAAGAAGTTATGTTTATCTTAGGGTTAGTTGTGTTTAAGTGTTTTGTTTCTTTAATTTTTGACAATTGGTTATGGATGGTAACTTTTTATTCAAGATGCATTCTGTTCCACAGGTTATAATAGGTAATAACATTTTCATGGTATAAATCTGTGTACACATTTTGTATACATGTGCACATTCATATACTTCTTATGTTCATCTATTTATTTGACAAATACTTGCAGATCAATATATTTCCCATTAATTATAGAAGCTTATTGGAGGCCCTGAAATATTAATTGCTCTACTAAAAAGGACACATTCTTTGTCTTCAGAAAGACCTTAATGCAAATTCTAATAGCCACTCAACATTGAGTGACCTAAACCATCCACATCTCGGTTTCTAAATCTGTCAGTTTAATCTCTTGGTTTCTAAATCTGTGATAAATAATACCTACATCATGACCAATGAAGATTAAATTAGATAACATTTGCGTAAATTAATATTTAACTCTATGGATGACTATAAGATTGATATTACTATGCATATTTTTTTTATAAAGGAAGCAATCAAGATTCTCCTACATGATTCCCCCAATTCGTACAGAATGGCATCTAAAAGGCCAACACAATGAGGCCACATCCTGATTTATGTATCTAATATCTCACTTTAAAGTTTCAGGGTTACATAGAAAGAGCAAGAAGATTCCTCTTATCTGAATTGTCACTATAATTGTTCCTATCAGGTAAGGGACATAGAATCTCGTTTTTATCAATTACATACACATCAAGGTTAGCAAACTTTTATTGATTAGTGAAAGAGTGTGTGGATAAAAGGGTAGGAGCAGTTTAATGGTTAACTGCAGAGCAAGGCATGTCCAGCCACTGCTTGCAAAGTATTTTCATTCATTTCCACTGGGTTTTGTTAAACATCTAGCATCAAGGCCTAGGAAGGCTGTTTAAATATTTGAAAGGGAATTGATTGTGTATTTTGACATAGTTGTGCTTTTACAGGAGTATCAATGATCATATGGATCAGCTGTCCGTTTGATGAACTTGCACAAGTGGTGTTGACAGAGTCAGAATATTCCTTCAGGAGCATGTTTGGTTTTGCCAGGGTCGTTTTGTAATATTGGAGCAAACGTTTTTCTTTGCATGTGGGAAAACTTTTCTAAAATCACAAAGGAAGGCAACAAGAATGTATGATTTTTGTATACAAATATTTATTTTATAGACAACACTTCAGGAACATTTAGTACATAAAGCCAAGTAGATCTATATATTGATCAGGCTGGCTGGATTCCAGGGTAGAAGAACTTGATTCATCTCCCATAAATTCACTATTCTCTTTACAGTTTCAGGATTTTCACGGGCAGCATTTTTCCCAAGGCCATAGGCTTTTGCCACCTACTTGGACATGGGCAAAGGAGATGAAGAAGACAAAGTAAAGAAGAAGCATGTACAGAATATTTCAAAGCTGGAATTAAAAAGCATAGAAAGTTTATCTTTGATACATTTTAAAATAAGAAACCTAGGAGAAATAATCTTGGAATTTTTTTCTTTAATTTTTTTATATACTTTCTAGAAAGAAAGAAGATGAGACTCCAGTGAGGAGGGTTTGGAGCCTGATCCACCTGAGGGCTCCTCTGCCCTTTCCTTGCCAGCCCTGTGGGCTGAAGGAAGTCCCCTACAGTCCTCAGTCTCAGGCTCATTGCCTCAGGGATGAGTACAATTATAAATACTGTGCAGGGTTGTGAGGATTAGAAAAAATGTATGCAAAATATCCAACATTCAGTTGGTATTAGTTAATAATTTTCAGTTATTTTGAATCTTTAACAAGGATATTACAGCCTCTGGGAAGGCAGATGTTATGGTTTAGATGTGAGGTGTGTCCCCCAAAAGCTCACATGTGAAATAATACCAGAGGGTTTAGAGGTGAAATGATTGGGTTATCAGAGCCTTAACCTAATCATTTAATCCCTGATAGGGATTCACCAAGTGGTAACTGTAGGCTGGTAGGGTGTGGCTAGAGGAGGTGAGCCCCTGGGGTGTGCCTTTGGGGTATATATTTTGTTCTTATTGAGCAGAGCTCTTTCTGCTTCCTGCTATGATGTCTTGATCTGCTTTCCTCTGCCACATTCTTCCACCATGATGTTCAGCCTCATCTCCCTCCTGAGAAATAGAGCTGGCTGTCTATGGACTGAGACCTCTGAAACTGTGAGCCCCCAAATAAACTTTTTCTTATTAAAATTGTTCTTGTCAGGTCTTTTGCTCACAGCAGCAAAACAGCTGAGTAAAACAGCAGGATATCTACAAGTTAGAATAGAATATTAGAAGTGGGCAAGGTGCTAAACTCTGCTCTTAGCTTTACTGTTGACTCACTGTATACTTGGTGTTACCATAGCCATCTCACTTTGATACACAGAAAATGTGTTGGAATTTGGTAATAATAAAAGAACTTTAAAGCGTTTTCAGAAAGGGGTTTGGAAACAACAGTGAAGTGAACGACCATACAGAGCCTCATTCACCATTGTGATGACGTTGGCTTTGACTTTTACTATTTCTGGATTTTTAAACAAAGGAGCAGAATGACCTGACTTTTGTTTTCACTGACTATTCTGATTTCAGTGTTGATAGTAGTCTATGGGTTGGAGGTGGGAAGATAAAAGTAGGGGAGGAGACAGAAAGACTTTTCTGACAGACACTGCAGTAATCCAGGTGAGAACAGATGAAATTTTGATCAGGATGAGTGCAGTGGGACTTCTGAGAGATAATCACATTTTTGAGATGTATTCACAACAGAGACCACAGCATTGCAGGTGATCGTAGGGTACAAGAGAGAGAAAGGAGTAAAAAGTCACTTCACAGTTTTGGGGGTGAGCCACTATGAGGATCAAGTTGCCATCATTGGGGATGAGGAGATTTGGGGTGGAAGATCAGGCTTCAGTTTGGTACATAGCGAATCTAGGAATGATTACTTTATTCTAGGTGGAGATGTCCACTTGGCAGTTAGAGATATGAATCTGGAGTTTGAAAACAAGATCAGGCCGGAGATACAAATTCGGAAATCATTTGCACAGAGATGATATTTGAAGCCACAGACTGGATGAGATAACCAGAAAATAAGTCTGAAAGAGGGAAGCTCCAGAGTCGGAGTCTGAGGAGAGTTTGCTTTCCTTACCTAAGGTCTCCCAAAGATTAAAGGAGATCTGCACCTACATCTAATCACTTTTATACCCCATAACTACAAAGGGATAAGTCCTCCTATTTCTGTAAGTTTTCTGCTGAAATAAAGGGTTTAGTTTGGGGTCTCAGAGCAAGACACTTCAAAGTATAGCACTCTGGTATGCTGGGCACCTTAAACTGAAGGACACTGGAAGAGCCTCAGAACTAGCAAGGTTATTCTGATCTTCTGCCCTGACCTTCTCCTGCCCTCTGGTCTCCCATCCCTCTCTTTCACCCAAAGTGTATCATGAAATTTGTCTTACCCAAGATGAGTCATAGAAACCAGAACCTCTCTCTGCCAAAACCAGTCATAAAATCTAGAGAGGTAACTTTCTCCCTTGTCCCTTGAAGAGCTTCATTCCAAAGGAGTCTGGCTTTACACCCTGGAGGAAGGCAGGCCAACAGAGAGGCCAAAAAGGATCTGAATAGAGAGGGCTTGCTGGTTCCCCTGTCATACCATCATCATGATGCCATCCTTTTTATTCAATCACACTCTTCATTGAACCTAAGCATACAAAATAGACAGTATTCCCTGGGTCTTTGGGTCTTCATTTCTGAAGGCTCCCATGTTGTGCACAGCTTTGATTAAATAAATTTGTTTTGCTTCTCTTGTTAACCTGTCTTTATTACAGGAGTGTCAGCCGTGACCCTTGTGATGGGTAAGGAAGGGAATCACATTTTTCTGTGCCTACAATAATTAACACCAGATGTAACTTGATCTACTTGAACGTCTCTTAACTGTCATGAATTTGTATGTGGAATATATGAAAAATATTCAGAATTCAATAATAGGAAAATCAACCCTCAGTTAAAACACATGCAAAAGACTTGAATTGAAACTTTACCCAAGAAGATATAAAAATGGCCAATAAGCACATGAAAAGGTGCATAATATTGCTTATCACCTTTTTCTCTTCATATTTATTGAAAGGATTTAAAGCAAAAACACAAGCCAAAAAAACCCTAATAGTACCAAATGCTAGGGCAAGTTCAGAACAACCAGATCTCTGATATGTTGGAGGTTGGGAATGCAAGATGGGACAGCCTATTTGGAAAATAGGCAGCTTCTTATAAAGTTGTACATGCTTACCATACACCCAGAAATCCACATTTTTGCAAAGGGGAAAACAACTTATGGTCACACAAAAACCTGTACACACATGCTTACAGTGTCTTTATTTATAATTAACAAAAACAATCCAAATGTCCTTCAACTGATGAATGTTTAAGCAGCGGCACATCCTTTCAATGGAAGAATGTTCAGCAGCAAAAAGGAACAGACTGCTGATACACTCATGAACACGGATGCCTCTCAAAGGCGTTGAGTGGGTGAAGAAAGCCAGATGCAGAGGCCTACATGCTGTGTGGCTACAGGGCAGTCTATAGAGATAAAGAATGGGTCAGTTACTGTCAAGAGCTGAGGTTATAGACAGGGGTTGACAACAAGGGACACAGGTGAATACTTGTGATGGAAGAACTGTCCTATACCTTGACTGTGATTGTGATATAGGTGGTTCCATTAATGTATGCATTTGTGAAAACTCATAGAATAGTGAACAGAAAGGCAAAATTTCACCACAGATAAACTGATTTTTTAAAAAATCAATGGTATTTCTTTAAACAAACAATTAACAGCTAGAAAAATATAATAAATCAAAAGAAACAAAAACCACATAGTTTCGTATTGTTGAACCTTTGGGTAACTACCTCAAAAGGCCAGGGGAAGCTGGCTACTGTACTGAAGTCTTTCCCAAGGGCTGAGCAAGAGGTAGAGTGTCAAGCAGATCTCCTTTCATTAGCTGCGTCCAGGAGCACTATGAAGGAAGCCCATGGCAGGCTGCTGCAGACCTGCTGGAGAGCATACTCGCCAGTGAGCGGTGACCCAGCCTAGGGTATTATAAAGTGTCAGTATACAACAAGCTCGTATTTTTAGATCTCAGACTCAGGAACTCCGTGTATGGTATTTTCACATGGGGTGAGATTGACCTAAAACACCACAGGCGGGTTCTCTGGAGTAAAAGATTTTTAACTGAATGTCAGCAATGATTAGTTACAAAGGGAAAGAGAACTTGCCCTACTTGACACTAAATGACAGAACAGTGTGACAAAAGCTAAAAACAAGGGGGAGGGGGCAGGAATCAGTCCTTAAGACAAGAGACTGATCCTCAGTAGTGTTAGGGACTAGTCTTTTGATTGCGTCTTTTGTCCCACGAATAACAAATCCCTACCCTCAAAAGGCTTTTTACGCTAGTCTCCTCAATTTCGGCCCGCTGACCTCCAAAGTACAATTTGCAGAGTTAAAGGAATCTGACCTGCATTTAATATTTAGTTTCTATATATCTCTGCAAGGTGTATTCTGGAGAGGAAGCCTGAGAATCTCATTATCCCCCTATAAATCAGGTCCAGCATGGACAACATGTTCTATAGCTTTTTAAAGACCTGGATAACAGGTTAAAACCCTGATTAGCAAAGATGCTCTTTTAAATCTCTTGACTTAGGCTTCTAGCCAGGCTATTAATTGTGGTGCTGGCTTTCTGTGAAACCTCAACTACAGCAATAATGTAACATGCAAGGCTTTCCTAGAGTCAAGCACATGGAGACACCAGACAGACTCTTGCCATAAGGGCAGGCATTAGGGAGCGAAAAACAAGACTTAATGATAAAGTCGTCATCATCATTATCATTATCATGATCATGATAACTCAAAGTAGCCTATCTTACACTTCAGATGTGCAAAGCAAAGAGTAAACACAACAGAGAAATAGCATATCTTACACAAAGGTTTGAGCATCAGTTCTAACCAGGTTCTATTCCTTTGCAAGTGAAAACTGGGCAGCTCATATAGCTTCAGTTTCTTTATCTGTAAAAAGGACATCACTATAAATTCTACCACTTAAACTTGGGAGCCCATGCCTGTGATTGTTTAAGCAAAATACCTGGCAAGGGAAACACTGAGGAACTGGTAAATACTGGAAGTAGTGACTGCAGTCACAGGACTAGAAATAAGCAGCTCTTTCTGTAACCATGCCCCAAGTGTGTTCTCAAGGGCAGTACCCATCTAGAGCTATACATTTGGAAGTATAAATAGTACTTAAAATTGTGGACAGAACCAACATTATCTAAGGAGGAAAAGCATATTTTTTAAAAAGAGGATAAAGCCTAGTCCAGAGCCCTCCAGTTCTCCAGATATTTCCAGAGAGGTGATATTCAAATTGGAATTTTTTTCCTTTTCATTCACTTTAGAATTTTCTCAGATCTTGCACAAACTTCATAGCAATGGAATTAGGGGCCTCTACTTAATTTTTGACACCGCTGCTTGCTTTCATTCCTGCCATTATTAATGGAATGTGAAAAAGTCAGTTAAAATAAACTTCTGTTGGCTTATGTCATTTTAGTCCAGTTCTCCGTTGTCAGGGTAAAAGGTTGCAGCAATTATCTGGATAATTCAGGCAGAACCCACTGGGCCCTTGAGACCTCTCTCTCCTTCTGCTTCTTTTGCCTGAATAACCGGCAATCACTTCAGTCCTCTCTCTGCTGGTGTAGCTTTGCTCTGACTGTCTTTAGCCATTGGGCCTTGTCACTGAAATAAATATATCACATTGGAAACAAATACCAGCGAGGAAAGGCGCTCTGGTTGCAAATGTGGGTGTGTTTAATTTCCATATGGACTATGTTGTGAGCCAGTGTAAAAGGCAGATCTAAGTTGCAAAGGATAAATGAAGGCAGACAGTCAGGAAGTGAGTTCTTGTCAGTTTGTAAGGAAGTTAAGCTCACTAAAGGAAAGGAGCTGAGTATTCTCAACCAGGGACTACTTATATTTATTGTTATTTATGCTTCTTTGGGAAAATAGCAAGAATACTAAAATAAAAGAGAGTTTTTTGACCCACGTCACAAAATGTCATATGAATTTATAGCCTCCTCATTACAGATTATCTCCTAATCAAGCAGTAGCATTTTACCTTCATGGAAAGGGATGTGAAGGGGATGAATTGCTTTTGATGGAAAAGCCTGGAAAATTTTACTTGTGTAAATGCCTAGGGGGGGATGAATTGCTTTTGATGGAAAAGCCTGGAAAATTTTTCTTGTGTAAATGCCCAGGGTGAGATAAATAACAGAGAGTAAATGAAAATTTCAACAGTGGACACCCTCCCTTCCATGTGACTGAAAATAAGTCCCTGGAACTTTTGGTAATGCCCAAATAAAGAGAAACCACCAGTTCTCACTTGGCATTGGCTGAGGCTGTCCGATCTTACCTAATGAGCTACAGATTTTAAGTCAGAACAAAAGGAAGATGTGTGATAAGGTACACTGTGCCCTAATTGGATCAAGCTGAGGTGATGTTGGTCCTTAACAGCAGCCTAGGTACAAAAGAATGGGCTGTCACTTGCAAATAATTTGTGACATTTCAGTTTCCACTTCTGTCCATGCAGCTGGACAGGAAAAGCATAGATTTTCCTTCTCTATTTGTCTTCCAGAATATTCATTTCTATCTACACTTCAGCAAATTTAACAACATGGCAAATCTCTAGATGTTTGAAATCCGTTATTTACATGAATCTAATTCACTTTTTCACATCTATAGCAATACTTTACAGGTGGTAAATTCCCTGTGTTGCCAGCATAGTGTTGCAATTTGCATTGCATTTTTCATGATTTCCCAGTGTTCTCAAGACATGCAAGGTAAATATTGGTGCCTGTGCCATGAAACGAGCCCTCCAGAATAAACTGAGGTTGTGTTAAAAGAGAAAACACATGTAACTCCCCCATGACCAGCAGAAACCCTAAAGCAATTCCATGGATATTGTTTCAGTAATTTATTTCTATGAAATAGATTATCCTCAAATTTTTTATTTCTCAGCATTCTATGATCTGGTTTGGGCTCTGTGATGTGGTTCTTCTGCTCCAGGAGGTGTCTACTAGGGTGGTAGGGTGGGAACATACAAGATGGCTTCTTTACTCTCATGTCTGGTGCTTCAGTTGGAATATCTGAAATGAAGGGCAGGCATCTCTCAATCTCTCTCTCTCTCTCTCGATCTCTCTCTCTCTGTTGGTGACCTCTAACAATATCACTGTCTTAGAGAGGTCTGACTAATGACATAGTGATTGGTTTCCAAGAAGGATAAGGCAGAGCTCTCCTACCTACATCACTTCTGACTCTGTACTAACCATGAAGTGACAGGGCTATGCCAATTCAAGAAAGGGGAAATAGTTTCACTTCTTAGGAGATGAAGGAGTGGCATATACATACAGAGAAGAAAGGAATTGATGGTGACCATCTTTTAGAGGATGGAGAAGTATCTCCCAAATTGCTCTGATTGGGACCAGAGCATTCATTAGTTATAAATGGTTACTCTTTCTGAGCATATCGTTTTAGATATGTGGAACCCTAGTTTTTTAGTCAGCTGCTGCACCACTGTGACCAATGTACCTGACAAGAACAATTTTAGAGGAGGAAAATTTTACTTTGATATATGGTTTTAGAGTTCTCTGTCCATAGACGGCTCACTCCATTGCTCTAGGCCCAAGGTAAAGTACAATATCAAGGCATAAAGGTGTGGCAGAGAAATGCAGCTAAGTACATGAAAACCAGGAAGAAGAGAAAGCTCTGCTCACCAAGGACAAAATATAAACCCCAGTGACCTATTTTCTCCAGTCATACCCTACCTGCCTATAGTTACCACATAGTTAATCCATACAGTGAATGAATCCACTGATTAGGTCACATCTCTCATAATCTAATCATGTTACCTCTGAAAATTCTTACATTATCTCACGTATGAGATTTGGGGGGACATCTCATATCTAAACCACACCATTCTATCTCTGGTCCCCAAAAGATCATGCCCATCTCACAATGCAAAATGCATTAATCCATTTTCAAGAATCCCCATAGTCTTAACAGTTCCAGCATTACTAAAAAGTTCAAGTCCAAAATCTCATCTGAGATTCAAAGCAAACTCAACTGTGAGAGTAAAGATCAACAGCATGTTACATATATCCAATATATAATCACACAGAGTGAATATATCCATTCCACAAGGGATAAATACAGGCATAGAAAGAAGGGATGGGATTAAAGCAAGACCAAAGTCCAGCTGGCCAAACAAGTCCTGTAGATCCACGTCCAGCATCTGGAGCACATGGCATCATGATATTCTCTCCAAAGAGCTTGGTAGCCTCCATCCCTATGGCTTTGCTGGTTGTAGCCTACATGACCTCCCTTTTGGTTTGTCTGTGCTTGATTACTGCAGCTTTTCTTGGAAGATATTCCACATTACTGGCATCTCTTAATCTTGGGTGTCTCCACTGCAGTTCTGGCATTCTTCTCACATCTTCATGCATTACACTCTCAGGGGCTGCCTAAGGGATTCCAACCTTGCTAGACCTTGCCTGGACTTCCAGGCATTCTTTTGAAATCTTGGTGGAATCCTCCATGACTCCCTAACTCTAGAAGTCTATGTTTCTGCAGAGCCATCACCATGTGGTTGATGCCAAGGTCTTCCACCATCTTGATTGATAACCAGGCCTCCTGGGACCATGGCTGCAGCAGCCTGTGAGTGCCTGGGTGACTGAGCATGATGAAATAATGTCCTACATCCCCCTGTGCAAGCAGAGTCCCTATGGCCTCTTCTTAAAGGAATTTTTGTTTTACACCCTGGAGTCTGAGATAGGTGTGGTGTCAATTTCCAAGATGCCCTCTAACCATCTTTCCTAATGTCTCTCTGCAAAGTATTTAGCATCTCTTTAATTGCTATAATCTCTTTAACAACCACAACTTCCTTAACCTCAGTTTTGCTCATGCTTTTCTAGCTAAACTGCAAGCTTTTTTCAAATATTTCTTCTTTGCTTTCTGCTCCATATTATCACAGTTAACTTGATTAAAAGTAATACCTATTTCACTGCCTGAATGTTGTGCTTCTTGAAGTTTCCTCTTACAAATTAATTAGTCCATCACCTTTAAATTCGTTTCACAGAAGGTCTCAGGGCATGGGGAAAATGTAGACAACTTGTTTGCCAGAACGTAACAGGAATGGCCGCTAGTCCAATTTCCAACATAATCCTTCTTCTCCTCTGAAATCTCATGAGCCCATTCTTTGCAGTTCACAGTCCTATTGGCCTTCTAGTCTTCTGAGCTCCCATCAGTTGCCCATTAATCTCCATTGAACACATCCTAAAGCTTTTTCAGCTTGTGGATCTAAACCTTTTAAAATTCTTTCCCCTACAACCAGCTCCAAAAACTTCTGAATCACATGGTCACACCAAAGACTCCAGTCTAAGTACCAATTTCTGTTTTAGTCAACTTTGCATCACTGTGGGCAAAAGACCTGACAAAAAAATTTTAAAGGAGGAAAAGTTTATTTTTTACATCTGAAAATTCTTGCATTTTCTCACATATGAGCTTTTGGGGGATACCTCATACCTAAACCATAATACCTAGACATCATTTAAACAGTGACTGTCAAAATTCAATGGATATACATACTAGGAAATATTTTATATCATAATCCAGTATAAAAACTGAAAATTGAAAAATACTGTAGTATATGTGTCTATTACATACACCATTCACAGAACAAAAGTTTCATGAGACAATGTTGATTCTTATTATGTACACTGAACTCTGAGGGATTCTTTTTTTCTGTTTTATATTAAAGAAAATTGGTCTTGACCCATGAAATTGACTTCATGACCTACCAATGGAGTAGCATTGTGATTTCAAAAATACAAATCTTAATCTGCCTTCTCAGTTAACAGGTGAGGATTCATGAGTTTGGGTGACTTGATAAAGGCAGAACTAGAATACAGTCTACTGACTCAGAGGCCAGTGCTCCATGAGCTCATCACACACCTTCGACAGATGCAGAGTAATTGGTGATCCAATGTGAGATGATAATTGTGTTTAGTTTATACTTTCTCACTTTGTTCTAAAAGTGTAAATGAGGGGTTATTGGTTTTTCAAAATGTATTTTTCTTTCTCATTTCCCTTCAACTGAACCATGCTTAGCATAATTTTTCAAGTGTGAGCATTGAGTCACAGCACTTTCAAGAAGCACGTAAAGCATAGCCTATTCTGTTTTGTTGTTGCTCTTTGTTGTTTGTTTATTTTTGGTAGTGTGCCTACTTCACAATCCTAGAGAGTATAAAAGAAATAAAACTCCATGCAAATCATCATATTTACTTATTAATGCAAAGAGGAAAAATTTCCTGACTTTAATGCTGTAAAAAACCATAGCAGTTTCCTAAGGGAGGTGGTGGAAACATCCACAAGAGATTTTGAGGAATAGGGCTGTCTTCCAGGAAGAGTTTTAGTGTATTTCTGCCTAGAATCATAGATTGACTAGATGACCTATGAATCCAAATCATTACTCACTTTGGTTTAGTGGTGTTATGGGGCTGCATTAACTGATGGCCCAATTAGCTCTCAACAATAAAACTGCTTATTAAGTAAACCAAACAGGGAGCTGCAATTGATAGTGCTTAGTTGCATAGATGTTACTTTGGTGCTTATTGTAGTTTGATGTTCTGCTACAACACTGTCCAATAGAAATATAACACAAATGGCATCTATGGCACTTCTAAATTTTCTAAAAGCCACATTCTATGAGGCAGAAACAAAACCAATTTTTCGAACTTCCTATTTTGAAATAAATTTAAACTTACAAAAATGCAAAAATAGAAAAACATTCCTATATACCTTTTATGCAGTTTCTTTTATTGTTAACATCTTGCATAACCATGGTAATGTTAGCAAACCTATGAATCTAACATGGGTACAACTGTTAACTGCAGATTTTATTTGGAATGGTGAAATATTTAACACAGTATGTCCAAAATATTATTCTTTCAATATGTGATCAATATGAAAATGGTTAACAAGGTATTTTACATTTCAGTTTTTTCCTAAACTTCCAAAATCTTGTGTGCATTTCACGCTTACAACATGGGTCAGTTCAGGGCAGGCACGTTCCAAGCCTTCAGTTACCAGGAGTGGTGGGTGGCTACTGTGTTCGACAGAACAGTCTTACAGTAACAACCCAGAGAAGAGCTGTCATCAACGGTCTGCTTATTCTGTGTGTGAATTTTATGCATGGTCCTTGAGCCCATGAATCCCTGAGAGTAGATACAAAACAGCTTGCTATTCAGAGCATTAATTTAAGGTTCACGTACAGTGGCCTTCCAGCTTTGTAACTTATTATTCTGTGTGACCTTGACATATAACTTGAACTTTTTGGGTTTTCTTTTCTTCATCTGTAAGGAAAAAAAAAAGAAATAAGTAAATAAAAAATGAAGAAAATAGCACCAACTCTTAGAGTTATTGGAAGGATTGAATGAGATCACACATGTTAAATGCTAACACAGAACTTTACCTGGAGTTTGTACACAATGAATGTTAGCTTTTAGTGGTCATCTGTGTCACTATCAAAAGATCAAACATATGTGCACTTTCTTCAGTGCTGAGTGATATTAAAAGTTGAGTTCGGGCTGTGGTTAATATTTTAGAAAGGCTCAACCAATGTTTATTGAGTACCTATTATTTGCCAGGCACAGGACTGAGCGCTGAGTATAAAGAGGAATAAAAACCCTTATGGAATTTACTGTTTAGTAAAAGACAGAATTGAAATAAGAAGCCTACATCTGCTATGTGTATGTGTTTGTGTGTCCATGGTGGGATGGGGAGTGAAAATTGTTGTGGGTGATGATTTTAAATTATGAAGTAATTATATTTCAAAGTGTTGTGAGAGCAGTTTTAAAAATAGAGCATTATCAGCGATTCTGTCATCCTCACAATTAACACACTCTCTGTCTCTTTTTTTGTATGTAAGTTCTTCATTGCTTAATTTTGTGTATTTGTAATATAGTAGAGGTACAATTACTTAACTCTTTCTATATTGTTTGGTATTTTCTGTAGAATCTGAAAGACTATACAAGGGATAATTACCTAATGCATTTTTAAATACCTGCATTTAAGCTGCATTTATTTACAGGAACAAAATTTATTTCTTATTAGAGAAGGAAGTAATGAGCTCGCGAAGACAGTTGGATGTTTTAAAGAGAACTACTAATGGTAACCATAGCAAAGCTAATTTTCCTTGTGCACAAGCATGTGCAAATCCAGCAGTACAACTGCAGAGCTCCGTCTTTACTAACACCAACCATCAACTCCAGAAATATGTTTGTTTTAATCTCTGAGTGCAGAGATTAAATCTTTGGGTTTAACTCTGTAAGTCAATATTTTAAAGCCTGGCCATATACATACAATCAGAAAACCACAATAACAACTCTACCCATAACTTGTAATTGCCTCTGGGAGGTGATTCTATGGACTGTGTGCTACCCTCTCTCCCTGCCTTCTTTCCTCTGCTCTCCTTCCTTCCCTTTCCCCGCCTTCCTGATTGCCCTCTCTCTTTTCTCACTTACTTGTATTTCCTGTATTTACTTTGTACTATTTGTCCAACATTTTGACCAACTTGTTTAATTTTCATGCTATAGACATTATTTGAGAGATGTGATTTGAGTACCTTGAACTTTCAAAATGAAATATAACAGTTCATTGATATATTTTAAAATGTGCTATTCATAGTGCAGTGGTCACATGACAAAGAGACCTAAGTCCGAATGCAGGCTACTATTTGTTATAGGCAACTTAACCTCCTCGAGTCTTGGTTTCCTTATTTGTAAAATGTAAATAAGAAAAATACCTTCCTTTCAGTGTTATTTTGAGAATTAAAAAAAAAACACAATGTATATAATGCTTGTCCTGCAACATGTACTTTATGCACATTGACCATAGGATGTGCTCAATAAATGGCTGAGCAGCAGTCAGTCCAAAATGCCAACGTACTTGAGGTTGGGGAGGGAGATAAGGACTAACACAGCAAAGATGCAAAAGAAAGGGTTGTTTAGCTTTTAATTAGCCAGATATGATCTTGCTGTTGTGACACTCATGTTGAAGTTCAGGCTTTTTAGCAAAATAAAACTGTTTTGTTTTGTTTTTATTGTTATTCTTCTTGCCCCCATTCTCTCATCTTCCATTTATCTTTTCAAGAATCAAATCTAGGTCTGGGATTGTAGCTCAGCGGTAGAGCGCTTGCCTCGCATGCGTGAGGCCCTGGGTTCGATCCTCAGCACCACATACAAAGCAATAAAATAAAGACATTGTGTCCATCTATAACTAAAAAATATTAAAAAAAAAAAAAAAGAAATCTAGAGGATTTAAAGCAAGGTCTTTACTTTCTTTCTGTATCTATCTATCTATCTATCTATCTATCTATCTATCTATCTATCTATCTGCTTCAGCGCTGAGATTTGAACTCAGGGATTTATGCTAAGCATGTGCTCCATACTGAGCTACACTGCACCCCTGGTGTTTCTTTCCTTACTTAGCCTCTCTTACTCTGTCTGCTAGGCTGTGAAGCTTGCTGACTTGATGTGAAAGGTCATAGTGAAAGAGAAATCAAAAGCTAGAAACTGGCCTTTTGATTGCTGGAGGACCTGGGGAAGAGGCAGGCAGAGATGCTGTAAGGGCATCTCTCTGCCCCTTGGTTGAGTCCAGGCACAAGGAAGCTTTAGAATCATCCACATGTAATTTTGAGGTCCTGAAAGTGTGACTGCTAATGACACACTGTGGGGAGGAGCTGCAGACTCATAACAATTGCAATCTTGATAAGCCAACTTGGCTTAGGAGTGAGGGCACAATGGTTTTTAGGATGAGCCTGGAGGACACCCTGGCTACCTTTGGCTTTTGTAAGGCTTGAGAGAATTGGTCTGGTCAGGGGATGTGGAGGCCAGCAGTCTACCAGACGAGCAAAAGTGAATGCATTTAAACTGCTGGGATCATGAATTCTGGCCACGAACATCAGAATCTCGGTCGTAGAAAAATGGGAGCTAGAAGCATTATACTTCTACAGCTCTCTTTCATAGAGCAGAAAAGACCGGCCCTTTTGCAGCAGAGGACACAAGCGTGAATTTGTAGACTCTGACTTCCCAGGGCTGGCACTGGGTCATAGTAGCTATGTTCTTCCACATACCCCAACAACATTTTTGAACAAGTAGGAGAAGGATAAAATAGTTTGATAAAATTTTGAAAACAGACTGTTAGAACATAAAATACTGAACTATCTAAAGGGATTAATCAAACTATTGGATCTAAATTTATCAGACTGGATTAAAGTATATGCCCTCTCCTATTAACTGGAGGGGTGGGTGTATACATTTGTATGTGTTGAAAAGATTGGATGTTCACTTTTAATGAGAGGAGTAGGACTGTGGGAGGGGCACTTTCTTGGTAGGAAGATAAAATTCCATTTGGGGCATATTAAGTTTGAGATGCCCATTAGAAATCTAAATGGAGAGAATGGGTATGTTTTGAGGTATTTGAGCCTGAAATTCAGAAAGGAGAGATATGATGGAAATAACAATAGTATTCAGCAAACAGATATTGCGTTTGTGCCAGGGAACTGGTGACCCTTGATAGCTTAAGAGGTTGAAGAATATAGACCCCTCCAGGGAATCTTTTGGCAACTTCTGCATGGATAGCTGGGACTGAATGAACTGACTGACTCTCTTTGTCAATCACAGCCTAAGGAAAAGGGAAAACTGGAAGTGGATTGAGATGACCTGGAGGGGGTTTGTGCTGAGTAGGATGTTCTTAGACCTATGCCTGGTTGCCCTTAAGGAGGGGAACAAAATAAACCTGCTCACATTCCCATGTGCTTCCTGGTAGGAATAACATCATCCAAGTCAATAGACTGAAGAGGAAAGTCATACCTTTTCGTAGACTCATGGTTTAATTCAAAGGTATGAAAAAAGAAGCTGTTAAAGGTCTTTTGCTTCCAACTGAACGCTAATCAAAACCACTTACCTTGAATTCCTACCTCTTCGCTCCCTAAAAATAACATACTGAGAACTAAGCCTGAATATTCATGCGTCTGTCAGAATTTTCATTGTCCTTACGTCATATTCACACATTATTATGAGAAGACATCTAAGGCAGGTAACTTGCACTCCTTCCATTTGTCCTCATGTTTACCTGTACTTCACGCATCCATCTTCCCTAAGTGTGTTCAGCCATAACAGTAGAAGTAAATGCCCTATTTCATGTCACTGGGGATAGATGCCATCTTTCCAAGCAGATGCATTTGAGCTGATCTTCTCTGCATCACTGACATGATACAAAACTTTCACTCTGTTGAGGTGTTGGTGGGTCCGTTGTCATACCTGACTTGTTTTGAGTTGCTGGTTCTTTGGAGTCTATCCTTTTCTTGAGATAAGTGTAGTTTCTTTTTCTACAGCCCAAGCAAAGTGTAGGACAAATGTTGATAATAATGATAGTAATAATGGTGTCCATTATGATAATATTGATATCTAACATTCAGTAAATAATTTCTTATATACTGGCTTACTAAGTCTCTTTCTTCACATGCCCTTATACATATGAAGCAGGGTATAGGAAGCCATGTACATGGTGTTAGGACCCATAGCCTGAGGTCAAAGTGTTCGGGCTGGAATTTTGGCAGCATCATTTAATACTGTGTTATCTGGGTCCCCTTTGCCTCAACTTTTCAGTCTGAAAAACGGAAACAACAGTAGTGAGGGTAATAAGAGTACCTATCGGGGCTGGGATTGTAGCTCAGCGGTAGAGCGCTTGCCTTGCATGCATGAGGCCCTGGGTTCGATCCTCAGCACCACGTACAAAGCAATAAAATAAAGACATTGTGTCCATAAAAAAAAAAATTAAAAAAAAAAGAGTACCTATCGCAGAGGGTTGTTTAACGGATTACATTTTATAATATGTGTAAAGAAATTAGAAAAACATCTGGCACATAGGAATTCACGCATAAATATCAGCTTTATTAATATCAACATTAGATTTGCCTCCTGTCAAAAATGAGAAAAACAAGTCAAACACAGGTGATCCTAAACTGTATCCTGATAGGTGATATGTTTGGACTTACAGTTAGGTTGGTTTAAGGCTGTACAACTTTCAGTAGTTCAGAGGACAGAGG
Source organism: Geosciurus inauris (assembly GCA_004024805.1). Taxonomy (NCBI): domain Eukaryota; kingdom Metazoa; phylum Chordata; class Mammalia; order Rodentia; family Sciuridae; genus Geosciurus; species Geosciurus inauris. The sequence continues at coordinate 44,894 of PVHX01009677.1, read as the reverse complement.
CTCCATAATCTGTCTGATACTTGTATACAGCTAGTGAATATTTTATTCTAATATGAGATATGGTGAATATGTCACAGGCTGTATGACATTAAGATTTACTATAGTGCCCCCAAGAGAAGACCACATCATTTCCATTTTACTATACTTTCTTTGTACTAGTTCAGATGGCTCTGACCCATATGCAAACTTAAAAAATGGGTGGTGTGGAAGGGATGGGGAGAAGTCGACTAATGGATATGAATTTTACTGTCAGATAGCAGTCAGAAGTTCTGGGGTGTTATGGCACAGGAGGGTGACTACAGCTATAGAGAATGGTAACGTATAGCACTTTTCAAAACGCCAAAAGAAAGAATCTTGAATGTTTTTTTACCATTAAAAAATGATAAACCTTTGAGGAGATAGATATATTTAGCCTGATTTAAACATTACACAATGTATACACGTAGCAAAACATCACATGTTCTCCATTAAATATATACAATTATGTGTCAGTTAAATAAAATTAATTTAAATTAAAAATAAATTTAAAAAACTGCAGTTGCATGAGGAATCAGTATACCTGACCACTACCGCATCAGTTCCTGGGCTGTAGCATCCTGTGTGTGTGAAAGCACTTTGTAAACTTTAAAGCTCATAATTACTATCCTGGAATGTCTACTGTGTGGGTCCCAATACCTAGGAATATTTATGCTGTCTTGGTAGAAATAAGAAGCTTCTGAAAGTTGATGTTCTAGCTCTCCACTCATTTTCCCCCTCTATTTTTCTTGTTTCTAATGTTGACAACCGCCCACATGGTATTCACTGCTTCTCAGTGTAGCCCACAGAAATGCCAGCTGGCTGCATGCCAGTGTCAGGAGGCTGAGACTGTTGAGAGCTCCCTCATAGCAAAACCTTGTCAATGACAAGCATTGTTTCTGAGTCTGAAATATTTTTCTTTTTCTGTCCCTTTGATTTCTCTTCCCACCTGGGAATAGGACTCAGAACGGGTTGCTAATTATATCATGGTAGCTGTGATTCCTAACAACACGAGTCCTCATATGCATGTAGCATCACTCACTCAGCCGCACCAGCTAACGCGGGATGGGTGAGGCTGTCAGCATCCACAGCATCAGGCAACTCTGGTGTGCCTCCTTGTAGCTCTGCACTTGCTTTTTAAAATATGATTTGTTTTCTCCTAACCTGTCCAACACCACATCCAGAGAGAAGCTTGATGGAAACACATTTTGCCTCCTGCTTATTTTTGGCAATTATCACAATCTTTGTCTTAAATTAGCAGAAATGCCAATTTTTCTTGTTTGAGAATCAATGACTACCAGAGTTCAGACACAAGCACATGAAAAACAAAGACCTTTCTTCTCTTCTGATGACAACTTCTCAAGTAGCCTTACAGACTCACTTTAAGGAATATTCGTTATTTAGAATGTGGTCTTGTGCACATTGGATTGCTGATTAGAGCAATAAATGGAGGAAGCTTGCAGGGCTCCCAGCACTTCCTAGCCTGTATAAAAACAAATTACCTTGTACTCAACAGGCATAATGTTTTAAAAATTATGGTTTCAGGATCCTGGCTTCAGAATCCATTCTGGCCTTCAAAATTTCCCAGCCACAATCTAAGGGGATTCTGATCATTTATATTATATATACATAATGAAAATACATCGTGAGTCTTCAACATGTGGATGTGTCCATAATATTTTAATAACTTTATATGCTGCTGTGCTCGTAACCAAGGATGAGACACTTAATCACTGACTTAAGGTTTCTTTAGAGAATGTAAGATTTTGGATTTGTAGGTGTGTTTTTATGATATCTTCAGTTTGGATTTAAAAGAGTTGTGTTAGTTCAGAATATATTATCTCACGGGGAGAAAAATCTCTAGGGCTTTTTGAGGTTGCCAGGTTGGATTCCAAGTGACTCTGGAATTGGGAGCAACAAAAGAAAAGAGAGATTGATGAATGCCTCTCTTTCATCCTAGACTTGAAGTTTTTTCCATTCCTCCACCGGGGCTGTCCAGTAACTATTTACAATGCAGGGATGGTTTGAAATGTCTGTTGTTCTTCTTGTCCTTGCATATTGTGCATCTCTTTGCTGGAACAACAGATGAACTGGTGTTTATTGAACACTATGTGTAGGCATATTCTAAGGGCTTCACATGTCCACTCAATCATCACAGCAATCTTATGAAGTAGCATTACTATTATACCCTTTTTCAGATCAGGACATTTAAACACAGCAAGGCTAAGTGGTGTTCCAAAGACCACACAGTAAGTAGTAGAAGGAAAACAGATCCAGGCCCTCCCAGTCTACACATAGGGCTTGCTAACCTCTTTGCCCATAGACTTATTTAAGAGACAGCTTTTACAATAGAAGTGGCAGTAAGGGAATTTTTTCAAAAGCAGAATTCAGATGAGAAGCAAGGAACCTCTGATTTGTGATGCATAAATTTCCTGGCTTTTCAGTTTGCTTTGCCCTATTAGTAACAGCTTCTAGCATTCCTGAATTTGAGGGAAAATCCTCAATGTGTGATTGCTTCACAGCTTCTACTTTGCAAAAATAAAATATTCTGAATGTGTAACATATTGGGAGCACAAGAGGAAATTGCAAATTCTAAGAGGTTTGAGCATATAGATTCCCTTAACATTGACTCTGGCGGTGATAGACATTTCCAGAATTTGTATTATCCACAATTTTAAAACCTCCCTTAAAAATTAGGGCTTAAATTTTATTACGTGCATGTAAAATTATGTCACAGTGAATTCCACTATTTTATACATTAATAGTGCATCAATAGAAAAAATTTTAAAAGATAGGATTCTACCCCGATGGAATGCAGTGTTTCCTACAGCTAGAACATTTGGCAATGTACCTAGAATGAGGAGAATCATTGTGCCCTCCTATTAGAGGGAGCATGGATATCAAATTTTAAATTTTCATACATAGTTATAAGATTTTTTTCTTTAAATGCATTGCACAGTGCATTCGATCATGTACTGGACATTTCAAGGGATTCTTTGAAGGAGAATATTTTGATTTTTGTCGGTTAGGCCCACCCCTGCCTCACCATGATGAGCCCTGGGTTCCTCTGATTTTTGAGCTGTTGCAAGCAGTTGAGGTAGTACTGAGTCACTGAGCTCCCCAAGGGAACTAATGAAATGAGGGCCAGTTGAAAATCCACCCATGGACCTTGCCTTGGTCTGTGGCCACGACACAGGAGAAAGATGAACCATTGGTTCATTTGTTTCAATCCATTCTATATCACACAATCCATTTTACTCTGGAGCCATATCAACAGCATTCTCTTCTCCTTGGCTCTAACCTCAACCAGAAGTTCAGTGTTACTCCCTGATTAGTTTCACTGTTGCTGCCCATAAAAATCTTTAGGAGCACATGTGCATGATTTGGTTGATTCTCCTGACTGTTTGGCTACACTTGGAAGACTCGAGCAGCTCTGCAAATAAAAACATATCCGAGTTCAGACTCTACATGTTAGGATAATTCAGTAACTAATGGTTGCACTGCTAATTTGATTTTGCTGCTGATCAGAGATAGGAAGAGAATTGTAATTGAAATGCACTGCAACTGATTTGTAAATGTTGGTACACATTATCCATCATTGTTACGCTATTATGCTATTAACATAAATTATAACATAGAGGTAATTTAAAACTGCTAACTGACACAGGTATATCTCCTTCCTGGTGGTAATTACACATAAAGAAAGGAGGTCAGGCTAAATGTTGCAAGGCATTATTGTGTGGACTATTGATGGACAGTGGTGATTAAGTGGTGTTAGCACTGAAAAATCTCTTCATTTCTAGCATTCTGTTATTTTTTTGTTATACAAAAATTTAAAATATATTCAAATAAACAATAGATTTTTCTTAAGAACATACACTTCGGAGACTTCTAAAGTCACTTCTGAGTCACATTAATTTAATATTGATTTTAATAAGTTTTTGTCTGATATTTATGGATTTCAGAGTTTATTTAAAAGTTAGAAAATATTCACTCATTACCAGTGAAGTTTTGGTTAACTATGTGAACTCATTTTTGTGTCAATGAATTTTCTCCCATAGTCTTTTTTTTTTTTTTGGTACTGGAGATTGAACTCAGGGGTACTCGACCACTGAGCCACATCCCCAGCCCTATTTTGCGTTTTTTTTATGTAGAGACAGGGTCTCACTGAGTTGCTTAGCGCCTCGCCATTGCTGAGGCTGGCTTTGAACTTGCGATTCTCCTGTCTCAGCCTCCCTAAGTGCTGGGATTACAGGCTTGCGCCACTGCGCCCGGCTCCCATAGTCTTTTAAGCAAGTTAAGGCAATAACAATAATAAATTCATGCTTTGGGAGGTATTCTCTTTGACTAAGGAAACTGAATATGTCGGCAGGTTCCAGGTTGAGATTAGACTGTGGAGATTAGACTTGTTTTTTTCTGTAGAGTATATCAGATTATGCTGTCTATGTGGCCTTTAGGAACTAATGAATGAAAACTGAGATTGATCATAATAGATAATTATGGGGGATAGAGCCAATGAGGAACCTTGGATTTCTCAGATTGAAGCTTCAAACATCTTACATGCTTGAAGCCTCTCAGGCAGAGATTAGGTTGTTAATGGATTTCACAGTGCAATCATGCCTAGAAATGTTATGTGAGACCTTGCTACAAGCATGTTAAGGACAAAACGTAGAATGGCAATAGAGCCCTTAACAGAATAGTGTGCTATCATTTCATCTCATCCCAAAGGGTTCCATCAATTCTAGTTGAGCCTATGAAAATCCCTGCAACTATTTCTGAGACGGAAATGACATAACATATGTGACATTCTGGAGTCATAAAATGGGAGGTCAAGACTGATTCCTTGGTACTCAGGCCAGAAAATAGTTGCACATAAACTTGTGAAGAATGCGCTATAGAAATTCTTCATTATTCTCAAATGGGGAGTGCTAAACACTGAGTCTGAACAAAGTGGAGTTGTTTCTAAGGGACAAGTGCTATAATAATCACAAAAAATGAAAGATGTACGTTATCAGTATTACCCTTGGAAATCACAGGAAGGTGTTGTACTGAAGACATGGATGGTCCCTCAGCATACAGCACTGCCTGCTTCATCCCCAGGACTGTACACTGGAAACAGCAGTGCCTTCCACTTGGGGCCCTAATGTCTGAGACATGCATATATATCTTTGAGCACTAGACTCTGAGCAAGCAGCATAGATACTTATATGATGAGGGAAATATGAGAATATGTGGAAGGAACAAAGTTTCATGTTCTCATATTCCATCCCCAATTCTCTCTGGGACATACAACACTGAGTGAGATTGCTCCAGTTGCAGGACTTATTGCATTATTAAAACCCTTAATTTTCACTCTTTCCTCTCATTATGTGCTGGTTTTTTTCTCTTCCTCTTCCCCTTCCTTTCAATCTGCTTTCCTGCCAACTCCCAATAGTTAGCATTATTTAATATCACCCTATTTCCTTGAGATGGAGTTGAAACATTACACCCTTAAAAACAAAACAAAAAATTTCTATATGGTTTATTTTCAGCTCTAAGATTCATAGTTTTCAGTTTTTAAAAACTGTATGTCTTCTTTTGTGCTAGCATGGGTTCTTAACTTTTTTTATAGGCCAGGATTTTTTAAGTTGATGAAATCGAAGGGCCCTTTCCCCCAAAAAATGCGTTATCTGCATTCAACAACAATTTATAAAAAAAAAAGTCAAGATCCCTTCTAAATTCTCTGAGTCTCTAGACCACCATAGAGTTCCCCTTCTACCAGCAGGCAGTCTAAATCTTTTTGATCCTATGATCTGATTCTCCATCCCACACTTAGGGGGAGACTGTGTTGATGGTAACAGCAGCAGTGCTTGTAATGAATATTTCTCATTCATTAAGCACTTCAATCTGTACAGGCACTAGTCTAATTAACTAGTCTAGTTAACTCATTTCCCCTCTACCACAACCCAGTGATGAATGTGCTGCCATACTCATTTCTACTGTTAAGAAAACTACCCGTGGTCACACTAGTAAGAACTTGAGTCATAATTTGAGCCTATTTGAAGTCTGGTTTGAGAGTATAGGCTATTAAAAATTATGCAATTTTACTTTTCTGTAGAAGAAACTGATGTTTTTTTCTACTTGGCCCAGTAAAAAAGAAGAGAGGAAGATCATACCCATGCATACCATTGAATCAAGAATCTGCACCAAGGGTGTTTTCTAATCAGGAGAGCCTTCTTTCTTAGAAGAGAGAATGAGCCTCCTCTTAGTATTTGATGCTTGCTGTTCACCTGCAACTACGTCTATCCAGTTTTAAAATTGGTCCCCCAGTATGCACGTGAGTTGATTTTTATCAGTATTAAAGCCTGAATCTGAATTCCTAAAAGGATTATACCTGCTTTCTCAAATAGTTTAATTTCATAATGTTTTATTTTAAAATAAAAATATAATTTTAAGGAATACTTAACAAAAATGATATTATTCAGCAGTTTTGGTTACATGTATCAGAAATCTAATGGAAGAAGAAAGAAGTTTGTTGGCATGTCATCTCCAAAGGATTACTGAACAGTGAAGTCATAGGAGGGGTAAGGAGGCCATGGTGACTCAGGAACAATTCAGACAGGGAAGCCTGTGCTGATGGTTTTGTCTGGTTCTCATCTACTTTTCTTTGTATTCATTTTCTCTTACTGCCAATTCACTTTCTGCAGATGGCAGAAAACATTTATAACCACGGCTCACAAGTTTTGTATTTTCTATCTAATCACAAGAGGGAGACATTTTCGTCTTTTTCTTGATGTCAAGTTTAAGAATTCAAGGCAATATATCCTATTGACCTAACTTGGGTTAATTTCCCATCCTCAGAATAAATCAAATATGGTTGGTAGGGAGAAGTAGAATCATGTGAAAACATGTCAGTCTCAAGGAAATACATGGATGAAATAGGAAGGGAGAAATTCCCAGGAGAAGCGCAGGGTTATCAATAAACAATACTTTTTGGTTTACTACAACAGAAAACTCAACTAAAATCATTTGACTAAAGTTAGTATTGAATTATAGAGGTAGATATTTGGCAAAGGGCTTGAAAACATTTTCTGATTTATGCAGTTAATACATTGGGAAAATTGTGTGCAAATCAAATTTTGTTAATTTAATAAATCAGTGATTATATGGGAACATCTTATAAATCTTTCAGCAAAAGTAACATTATTGTGAAGTAAATATCATCCTTAATTTGGATTTTTAGATGAGCCTATTTTAAGTGAGATAAACTTGTAATGAGAAGCCAATGGAAATAAGAAGCACCTGTCTCAGAAGAAGAGCTGTGGCTCTCTGCTGATAACTTCTGAGAGTCCAGGACTGTGATTAGAAAAGCTTTAAGCTGAGAGTGAAAGTGCAAAGGGAAGTGCAGTGGCTGACCTGTCAAAGGTTTTTGATACTGTAACTGCTACTTGGTGCTTTTTAAGGAAAGAAACAAGATAGAATCAGTATGCATAACACTGTGAGTGACATGGTGCTGAGATGTGGGCCTGGGCAAGCTTCTAGAAGAGTGTGAAGCTTAAGACAGGGAAATTTGTATTGGTCTTGCTACTGTTTCCTTACATTGCTCTCATTGTGCAGAGTCAAAGATAGTTCTGGACAAGTGTGTACTATGGAGTTGTCAGTGAAAAAGGCTTGCATCTTATAGAGGGCATATTTTCTGCACTGAATGCAAGCCAAGACGGGAAGGACAAATTTCCTTTTCACTCTTTCTCATTGTAATGAAGAAAACGAAATTTACATGTGGGACTTTCTATATTTGAAAATACATGGAAGTCAGCTTGAAGACTTCCTCCTTGATCAGTTTCAGTGAGTGTGAGAAAAAGTGTGTTGTGGATGGGCACATATAGTTTTGAACTCAATCATTTGAAAAAATGAGTATCAAATGTATTAGCTTTAATACATTTAAAAATAATGTTTGATATTTAGATTTGTATTTGATACTAAAAATCTCAGTTTTCTATCATGAGCTCTGGGAACATGATGATGCAAATACCCAGGCCAATTATAATGTTTCTTGCACCTGGAAATAAATGTGCATTTGCACCGAAAGCTCAAAGAGCAATTTAATAACAAATAAATATAATCTCTAGTTTACGGTGATAGAAGGCTGTCTTAGTAGTTTGAAAGAATAAGCTGATATACGTGGGAAAAGGAGAGAGTAAAATATGAGTCAGGGTGGGACACATGCCAAGAAGAGTGCAAAATTGGTAAGAAATGAAGTGTACTTAGACTGTCACTCTACCTAAACTACAGCCATTGGATCTGTATGGGGAAAAAGAAAATAGGACATAAGAATCATAATTTCTGAGAAATAAAATCCAATATATTTCTTGTTTTATGAGAATGATGAGTCATCACTTATTTAATTGGGAGGCAATATTATATAGTTGGTTGAATGTGGGCTATAGAATCTATATTAAGAAAAAATCTTCCATCTTATTGATAATGCAATCTTGGACAATTTAATCTCTTCAATCTCAAATATTCCATCTTCAGAATGGGGATGATAATAGAACCTACTTCAGTATATCATTGTTCTGACTAAATGAGTACATCCATGTGATGTTATTATCACAATGCCTTCCATAGACAAAATGCTTAATAATGTTTTTTATTATGTATGCTTCAATCTCAAAAACAAACCATCAATATCCCTTCCTGACTTCTGGGCAGAAAAATCTGTCCCATTACATAACACACAGCATCCCAGTCATATGCCTTCCTTCAGCACCCTCTGCAATGACTCCACATGGCCTGGCTGTAGATAACCCTGACCAGGGAACACTAAGAGAATGCTCAAGATAGACAGTGATAAAGTCTTAATTACTATTGCTTTTGATCAGGAAGCTGGATTCCAGAATGCTTCAGTGTCCTGCACAACCCTACCTGACTAATTGGTAGTAGGTTGATGATTTTCTTTCTTTCTTTCTTTTTTTTTTTTTTTTTTGGTACTGGCTATTGAACTCAGGGGCATTCGACCACTGAGCCACATCTCCAGCCCTATTTTGTGTTTTATGTAGAGACAGGGTCTCACTGAGTTGCTTAGCGCCTCACCGTTGCTGAGGCTGGCTTTGAACTCACGATTTGCCTGTCTCAGCCTCCCTAAGTGCTGGGATTACAGGCTTGTGCCACCGTGCCCAGCTAGGTTGATGGTTTTCATCTACTAATGTAAGGCTCTTCCATGGTGTCACTGTTTCTTAAGAGTCATTGGGAAACAGAAACCTCTTTGAATATCTGACAAAAGCCATGGGCTCTCTCCCCACCTGATATATGTCTCCACACATAATTTTTGCACACAATTCCTGCCCTGCCCCATCCATCTTGGTTATGGATCTTAGCTGATTAACACCCTCCTGTTGTTATTATCTTGAAAATAAGTTCATCCTTGTTCTCCTTCTCTTGTAGGTCTTTGACATAGAGTATTATTCTCCTTCTTCATATTCTTTAGAACATAGAGACAAGAGCAGATCAAGAAGCAATGACTCATGTTAACTTTTGTGACTTGTTTGAACCTATGGGTCCCTCACTCATATCCTAGGCAAATATTTGAAGAAATAAAAATTGAACTCCAAGAAAAACAGAGTTGTATCAGATTCCTTGGGTATAGGACAAAGAATAAAGTTTAGGAAAAAATAAGTGCAGAACTGTTTCTAGTGTGATAGTTCTAATTTTTATGGTCAAGAACATATGAAATGAGATGGAGACTGTCCTTATAATAGAGAAAATGAAGAGCCCCAAATCATTGCTTTCTTTACCTCCTGCAGAGGATCACTTGTGATTAAGTTCAAAGCATATATCCAAGCTAAAGCTTTCCCATCAGTTGTGAAAAGATTTATCTTTTCCTTTTTGAAAAGTTATAAACTGCATCTCCATAAGCAAGAGAGTAAATGAGGTAGATAGATGAGAATGGGAGAATAAAGACAATTGTGTCATCAGAATAACAAATAGACTACGAGTAGGGGGAGAAGAGGAGGAGGCGAAGTCTGGGTGAGGTGAGGAGAGAGGCAGAAGTAGTGAGAGGCCAGACTACCAGCTGTTGGTGCACCCCCTGAAAATCTGTTGGAGCAGAGAGAATGAGAGGAGACAGAAAGAATATCCCCTCCGTTCTAGCCCCCAGCCCTCAGGGAAAATGGAAATCTAGCAAAATACCATAGATTGCCTGGTTTAAATAACGGAAATGATCTTCACACGTTTCTGGAGCATGGAGGTCCAAATTCAAGGTATCAGCAGGTGGTTTCATTCTACAGCTTCTCCTTCTTGCCTTGCAAATGGCCATCTTCTCACTGTGACCTCACACAGTCTCTCCTTTGTGTTGACCCCTGGTGTCTTCCTGTGTGTCCATATTTTCTCTTCTTATAAGAACATAAGTCATGTTGGATTAGGGCTTACCCTGAAGACCTCATTTTAATGTAATCACCTCTTGAAAGCCCTATCTCCAAATGCAATTGCATTCTGATGTGGCAGGGCTTTAAATCAATGCTTCACCCTTCGCATTTGATGGGAGCAAGGGGGAATTCAAAATTCAGCCCATAATGGCAGGATAGCTCATAGCTCTCCAGCCAGCATCCTTAGAGAGGAGAGAAGTTCTAGTTTTGTTTTGTTTTGTCTTTTATTGGAGCAATATTTCTGTAAAGTAGTGTAATGCAGGGTGTGGTCATCATTTCAATCACCTTCTCAACTATCAAAACTCTGAAAGTGAAAGGTCAGCAGTTAATCCGCTCTTTGACCAAGGTATGTCCTGACTTCTACACCAGTCTCTCTGCAGGAGACTGAAGTGTTTGGGGACAAAGGATCTTCTGTAAGCCTGAGAATGGATTTCCAAGAAGCCTGCCAACCCCCCTATAAAGGCTTTGCTACCAGCCAGCCTTCATTGCTGCGTTTACTCACCATGGTGGAACATTTCCAATCCTGTCAGCTTGTCTTTGATTTTACATTTTTTATAGTAACTTTCTAGCCAAACATCAATGCTGTTCACCGTCTTTTAGATGTTCAAAAGCAAAAGTTGCACAATGGTTATGTTTTTATTTTATTTAAGGATTATTTCTATTTTTGGCAATCTCTGACAGCTCTTCTCAGCACTGGTCCTATAATAAACCTATTGAAACTCTGGCTTTTACGGAGAACAAAACAAGCCAGAGAATTATTTCACCTAAGCTGGGAGATAGATTTTTTTTGCTCCCTTCAGCCACCATAAATCCTATATATCTCCATTATAGGTTTACCGTAAGAATGGAATTTCATGTTTTGCTTGCATTTTATAAATTTTGAATGGAGCATTTCACATAAAGTAAAGAAGTACTTTCATATCTTTTATTTAAAGCCAGGACATCTTTTGGGCTGAAGAGGTGACTTTTAGAAATGGGGCTAGGACAAGATACTCTGCCCAAAATGGGAGACAAATCTAAAGTGTGCTGAGCTAAGAAGCAAGACAGGTTTCAAAAAGCTCTTACCATATTTATTTTTATACGTACACTTCATCTTGCATCCATTCCTGTATGATCTGCCATCAATTACCCAATGGTAATGAAAGCTTCCATGTTTTATATAAGATGGAGACACAATAAAATAACTGGAGCCAGTGATGTTGCCTTTCAGTTTTTTTTCTTATTGCCTCCCCCTGCACACCTCTGACTCCTCTTTATTTTAAACTTCTTTATATTACTCTTCCTTTTAATCTTTTAAAGTTTTTTTTTTCTAATTTATTTCATGAGAATAAGTAGTGTATTTCAAGGCATTTGGGACTCAGAACAGGAATGGAAATCTTGGCTCCACACTTGCTGTGTGAACTTGAGCACTTTCTTCTCCTTTCTCTGCTTTAGTTTCCTTATCTCTAAATTGGTGCAAGTATGAAAAACAAAAAAAGATTACACCTATAAAGCATTTAATCTAGTGCTGCATGGTATTTGCAGTCATGGCTCCATGGTATAAGTGAAAGCTGTTTTAATCTTTCTAATTCTCCATCCTTATTGTTGTCTTTAATATGGATCTCCTTTACCTAAACTTTTCTCCTTTCCTCTTCTCTCACATCACCTCTTGTCCTCTATTTCTTTTCTGTCTTTTATTATCTATTCTTCTCTGGACATAACTATGATGGGGTGTATGTGTGTATGTGTGTGTGTTTGTGGGGGGGTAAATAGATAGATATATATACAGACCTTTTCTTGTGATTTAATCCAGCAAGTTGAAAATGAGGAACTATATTGGAAATCCTTAAGGATTTTTAACTATTTAGAAAGCCCGAGGGAAGCCTTAAATTGATCTGTAATAGCACCTCATTGTTTCTTTTCTTTTGGTTCCAATTAGATCAACTCAGTATAGAGAAACTGTCTTGTTCACACGGATCAGGAGTTCTGATAAGCAGTTACATCTTAGATTTAAGAAAAAGAGAAAGAATGGGGGAAATGATCAACTTAGAAATACACTTTTTTATAGGAATAACATATTTCAAAATGTGGAGTTTACAGGGATTAGGGGGGTAGATAAACACATTAAAGTCTTTGTATTTCTCTGTTCAAATCTCTAAAATTAGCTAGATATTTTGAACTACTCTAAATTGTAGTGGTAGGACCATGTCAGCTGACTCTTTAATTGAAAGATAATTTAGTGTTTGAGATCCTTAGCCCTTTCATTAAGATAGGCTGTTAGGAAATAAGTTTGTGAATCCCACCATTGTTTTAATTAGTTAGGGATATTTTGAAGGACCTTTTTCACTACATTACTGAGTGTGGTTTCTATATGAAATCCATGTCACCATTTCACATTGGCATTTCAATTATATTCATTAAAGAATAATAGGTTTACTAACTGTATTATCCCTCACCTGGGGTTTCAAAAAACCAAATTATTGTTTTCTGGTCTCCAGTGCTGCATATAAAGAGCTTAGACATTGCCATTCTGTCCTGAAAACAAGTAAAAAGCTGAAAAGACTAAAAAATGAACAACTTTCCTTAGATCCATAAGAAAGGTAAGGACATGTGACAAACTGCTTACTCCAAGGCTGGAGGATCAGGGACAGGCAAATCAGGGAGCAATGCTTTGGCAAAACAGGCACTTTGAGAGGACAGCACACAGGAGAACAGCTGAAGCAGGAAACCTGAACTGTAGCTTGGGAATTACTGGAGGCCCAGTGCCTGTTTTAGTCAGTTTTTTCACTGCTGTGACTAAATGACCCTACTAGCACAATTGTAGAGGAGGAAAAGTTTATTTGAGGGCTCATGGTTTCAGAGGTCTTAGTCCTTAGAAGGTTGGCTCCATTCCTCGGGATTCGAGGTGAGGGAGGAACAACGTGGTGGAAGAGTGTGGCTGAGGGAAGCAGCTTACTTGGTGGTTAGGAAGCAGAGAGGTCTCCACTTGCCAGATATAAATATATACCCAAAGCCATGCCCCAGTTCCCACCTCCTGCAGCCACACCCTACCACATTAGTTACTATTGTTAATCCCTATGAGAGGATTAAATCACTGATTGGAGTAAGATTCTCACAACCCAATCATTTCTCCTCTGAACCTTCTTGCACTGTCTCACATGTGAGATCTTGGAAGTCACCTCACATCCAAACCATAAGAGTGCAGACAAATCTGAGAACAAAAACTCTAGGAGAATCTAGTCATAAGAGAGCTCCCACATTTTTTGTGAGGACCTCTACCAGGTTCTCCTAGTTAATATCAAAGGAAAAACTCCCCTATGTTTCAGGCAGCAGGAGGAGAAAAGGACACATTTTGAAATACTCAAAAGCACATTGTTCTTCTTAATAAGACCTGACTTTATGGGAAACTAGTTAAGAAGAGCCTAACCTGTTAGGATATTATCAAAATCTAATTGACCTAGGGGAGGGAAATGCTCAATGGTTGGAATGAGAGCTACCCAACTTCATCCCATTATATCCTTCATACCCACCTAAAAGGAAGAGAGTAACTAAGAACAATTTGTCAAGTACAAAGACCAGACATCCTTCTCCCACTTCTTACCACCACATTACTAAACTCCTATTTTATGCAGTTCCTTTTATTTCATTTATCATTTCAGTCATCAAGAAAAAAAATTATAAGGAATACTAAAAGTTGAAAAGTTTGAAAAGAGAGAGAGGAACAGAACAAGACACAAATATGGCAACAGTGGTGAACTTATCAGATTGGAAATTTAACATGATTGTGATTAATATGCTAAAGGTTCTAATGGATAAAGTAGTAGGCATGCAAAAACAGGTGAACAGGGTAAGCAGAGAAATGGAAATTCTGAGAGTTCCCCACGCCAGAATTCTAGACATCAAAAACATAGTAACAGAAATAAAGAATGCCTTCGATAGGCATATTAGAAGACTTGATAGGCTAATTAAAGAATCTTTGAGTTTAGAAATATGTTAATAGAAACCCCCAGAACCTGAAAAACAAAGAGAACAAAGACTGAAGTATATATATATACACACACACACACACACACACACACAGGGTGTGGAGCAACTACAAAAGGTTTAACATACTTGTAATCAGAATATCAGAGAGAGAAGAAAGAGGAGGAAATATCTGAAAAAAATAATGACTGAAAATTTCCCCTGAACTAATATCATAATAGATCTGGGAAGATCAGAGAAGACAAAACAGGATAAATACAAAATAACAACAAAACACACCACAACTAGTCTTCTAATTTTCATACTACAGAAAAATTAAAGACATAGGAGAAACTATTAAAGAAGCCAGAGAGAGGAAGAATATACTTTTTTAAAACAATTTTTTAAATGTTATTGTATTTTTTTTATACCTTTATTTTATTTGCTTATATTTATGTGGTGCTGAGGATCGAACCCAGTGCCTCACGCATGCTAAGCAAGTGCTCTACCACTGAGCTACAATTCCAGCCCCAGGAATGATATACCTTTCCTTTAGAAGAGCAAAATTAAGAATTTCAATTGACTTCTCTTCAAAAACCGTGCAAGCAAAAGTAGAGTGAAATATTCAAAGTGGTGAGAGAAAAAACAAAATCTAACTTACCAACTTAGAACTTTGCACTCTATAAAATTCCTTCAAAAGTGAAATAGAATGAGAGAAAATGTTTGCCAAGCATTCATGTGACAAAGGATTTGCATCCAGAAATATAAGGGATTTCTAAAAACTTAATGAAACCAAATAATACAATTAAAAACAAATGATCCAAATAGATTTTTAAAAGAAGAAATTCAAATGGCCTACAAATTTAAGAAAAAATGTTTAACTTCATTAGCCCTCTACCAAATGGAAATCAAAACCACAATGAGCTATCATTTTACTCCCAGTTTGAATGACTTATAACAACAACCATAACAACAAAAAAAAACTGGCAAGAATGTGGAGAGAAAATAATGCTAGATCTACCATATGATCCAGCTATCTCAACCATGGGTATATATTCAGAGAAAATTAAGTCAACACATTTTAACACATTTAAGAGTAGAAATTATACAACGTATACTCTCAGACTACAATGGACGTAAAAAAAGTCAATAGCAGAGGGATAACTGTAGAATCCCAAAACATATGATGATTAAAGCAACCAACTTTCTGAATAACTCAAGAATCAAAGGTGAAATCTCAAGAGAAATGAAAAAAAATTTGAACTAAATGAAAATGATAACACAACTTATCAAAACTTTTGACATTCTGTGAAAGTGCTTACAGGAAAAGCTACAATCTTGAGTGCATATGTTCAAAATTAAGAAATATCCAAAATTAATAATCTAAGTTTCCATGTTAGGAGACTAGAAGAAAAGAGCAAATAAAATCCAAAGTAAAAGAAGAGAAACAAAAGAATTAGAGGAGAGAGAATTAGAAGAGAAACTGAAAACAATTTAATAGAGAAAACTCTAATAAAACCAAAAGTTAATGCTTTGAAAAAATCAATAAAATTGATGATTCTAGTCAAGTTAACTAGGAAAGAGAAGACAATAATTGCTAATATCCAAATGTAAGAATAGACATCATTATAGATCTTATGAATATCAAAAGGATAAAAAAAGGAATGCTATGAATAACTTTGTTTAAAAATTTGATAACATAGATAGAATGAACCAATTATTTGAAAGACACAATCTGCCAACATTCACACATGAAGAAATAGACAATATTAATAGGTTTCTCTCTATGGAAGAAATTAAGTCAATAATCAATAAGCTTCCAAAGCAGAAAGTAACAGGATCAGCTGGTGGTGAGTTTCACCATCTAAGGAAGAAATTATAGCAATTTCCTACAGTTTCTTTTAGAGAAGAGATAATACTTAAGTCATCCTATGTGGCTAACATTACCCTAACACCATAACCAAACAAAGATATTATTTAAAAAGCTTACATATTGATATCTCTTGTGAATATAAAGCACAAATCTTCAATAAAACATTAGCTAATCAAATCCAATGGCATATAAAATAATTATATACCACAACCAAGTGAGATTTACCCCAAATATGCAAGGTTGCCTCAACATTTAAAAATCAATTACTACAATCCATTACATTATCAGGTGAAAAATGACATGAACATATCAATAAAGGTAGAAAAAGCATTTGATTAATTCCAATACCTACTCATCATTAAAAAAAAAAAAAAAAACTCTCATTAAACCAATACAGTAGAGCTTCTCCAAACTTATAAAGAATATCTTTCTGTGAAAAACTCCCAGCTGACATTATACCTAATGCTAAGAAGCTAGAAAGTTCCCACAGAGATCAGGACCCCAAAGGGGATCCCTTTAATCACATCTTCTCCATATTGTACTGGAATTCCAAGATAATGCAATGAACTAAGGAAAAATTATAGATTGAGAAAGAAGAAGTAAAACCTTTGTTTAACAATGAAATGATCATATATGTAGAAAATGTGAAACATAAAATGATTAAAAAAAAAAACCCAAACCCTGGAAAAATTGGGGTTATAGGACACAAGGTCAATTTACAAAAATCATTCTCTTGGTATATGCAAGCTATGAAGAAGTAGAATTTGAAACTTTAAAACATAATGGCCTCAACCCCAGCTAACTCCAATTTGACTTCTCAGCTCCACTTTCAGTCTCTATATTAAGTTCTTTCATCAATCAAGGTACTTCAAGTAACAAGATGTCATGTCTCTGTGACTTACATAAGAGCTCTGACTAAAAAATAAAAATAAAAAACTAGCTGGGAAAAAAAACATAATGGCATTGACATTAGAACAAAATAATGAAACAGTAGTATAAATCTAACAAAATATGTGCATGATATATGTGAGTAAAATTGCAAAACTCTTCTGAAAAAAATGAAAGTACTAAATAGTTATTCCTTGTTCATGGATAGGATGACTAAATATTGTCAATCCAATAGTTATCTCTCATTTGATGAATACTTCTAGTGCAGTCCCAATAAAATTCTCAGCATGTTATTTTGTAGATTTGACAAACTGACGGAAGTTTATATGGAAAGGAAAAAGACCTCACAATCCAACACAGCACTTAAGGACAACAAAGTTTGAGGAGTGACACTACCAATTTCAAGACTTACTTCAAAGCAATAGTAATCAAAATAGTGTGGCATAGGTGGAAAAAAGACAAATATATCAATGGAACAGAATGGAGAAACCAGAAATCAACCTTATAGTCAACTGGAGTAAAGGTAACACTGTAACAAGTATATCTTTTCAACAAATAGTGCTGGAACAACAAGATATTGACATGCCAAAGCAAAACAAACAAATATACAAACTTTACACCCTTCACAAAAATGAACGAAATATTTTTTTAAAATCCTTCCTAGAAGATAACATAGAAGGGGTAGATGATGTTAAATTTGGTAATGAATTTATAGGTAAAACACCAAAGGCAAAATACATGAAAGATATATTAACAAGCAGGACTATATTAAAATTACAAAATTCTGCTCTGTGAATGACAATGTCAACAGAATGAGAAAAAAAGCCACACACTAGAAGACAATAGTTGCAAAAGACCCAGCTGATAAAGTATTGTCATATAAAACATGTGAAGAACACTTAAAAGTCAAGAATGACAAATAACCCAATGGAGAAAAGCTTCAAATAGACACCATACCATAATGACATCCAGAGGGCAAATAAATATAGGAAAAGATGTTCCACATGATATATCAATAGAGAATTACAAATTTAGAAAACAGCGAGATATCATACATTCTTAGTTACAATGTCCAAAATCCAGAACAATGAGAACACCAAATGCTGACAAAACTGTAGTACAGCAGGAGCTTTCAGTCTTTAGTGTTGGTGAAGTAAAATGATATAACCATTTAGAAGAGAGTGTGGTGGTTTTATACAAAACTAAACCTACCATTCAATCCAGCAAAGCATTCCTTGATATTTTTACCTGAAAGAGTTGAAAACTTCTGTCCATATCAAATCTACACACAGTTTTATTTATAATTGCCAAGAGTAGGAAATAAGATGTATTCCAGTAAGTGCATGGATGAATAAACTGTGGTACATTTAGACAATGGACTGTTAGTCATCACTAAAAAGAAATGAGCTATCCAGTCATGAAATGACAAAGAAAGCTGCAGTGCATATTACTTAGTGAAAGAAAACAAACTCAAAAGGCTGCATACTGTTTGATTCTAAATATATGACATTCTGGAAAAGACAAAACCATGAAGAGAGTAGTCAGTGATGTCCAGGCTTAGGGGTAGAAATGGTTAGGCAGAGTACAACGAATGTTTAAAGCAGTAAAAATGAAAGTACTCATATAATATGATAATGAAGTAAACATATCATTATACATTTGTCCAAACTCATAGAGCATACACCACCAAGAGTGAGCCCAAATGTGAACTATCAACTTCAAGGTTTATGATGTGTCAATTTTAAGTTCATTCATTGCAACCAATGTATCCCTCTGGTGGAGAGTGTGGATCATCAATTTTGCTTGGAACCTAAAACAGCTGTTTAAAAAAAAAAAAACCTTTAAAGCAAAAACAAAACACAAATTGAAACAAAACAAAACAAAAACCCAATTATTCAAATTTTATTTTGTAATATTTATCTTATATACTTTGCATAAAAACTAAGAATATAATTAATAAGTAATTTCCATCCTTTCCTTGGCTTCTCCTGCTACTTAACACTCAGATATCACTTCCTTCAGATGCTGTTTCAGTAACAAACCTTCCTCAACTCTGTTTATCTCTTGTGTGAACTCATTGATTAACAATTTGTGCACATCAATAGAAGGGAAGGGGAGGGGGTCTGTTTAACCTCCATTTTTTGCATGTAGATGTTACCCAATGTCTTTTGGTAAGAGGAAACCTATTGTAATGACCTGTACCTCATATCAGACTTAGCTTCCATTCAGTTTTAACTTTGCTGGGGAAAACTCTTCTTTCTCTTGTCTATATTTCTCTTTTATTTTGCTTATTTTATTTAGGGATTTGCCATATTTTATCTTGTGGATATGCGTCCCACACAAAATTCTTCCTGGATTATTTGTACCCTATATAAAAGCTATTAGTTACTGCAACTCAAGTTACCTACAGTTAGAAGCCTCATATCATTCTTGGTAATTCTCTAATAATTTATTTTAGGTTATTGAAGTTGTTTGGCATTTTAATTGTGCTAATTGCTTTAGTGAAATTTTGATCATTTACAACAAAAGTTTGTTAGGTACTATACACATATAGTATTATTTTATAAAGGAGACTAAGGCATTGCCTGTGGTTTAGTGCACAACAGTGAAGGTTCTGGAATATAGCTGCTTGGTTTTGAGAGCCGGCTTTTTCACTTAATTACAATGTGAACTTGAACAAATTACTTAGCCTTTTTGCGCTTAAGTTGTTATTTTTGTTTATTAATCTATAAAATGGGCATAAAATAGCAAATGAGCTTAACTCAGGGCCTGGTTCAAAAATGGTGTTATTACTTAGGTGATTTTCAGTGGTCAGGATGATATAATCAATTCTCGTTTGCAGTGAACTTGGACATAATTACACTTAATTGCTCTATCTCCATGCTTCATGGATCTTTGTTGTTGGGTTTTCTTTATTCATAAAAACCAGTCCACTGCTCCATATCTATGCTTGTACTTTGAAGAACAACAGCAACAACAACAAAATATTAGTATGTGTAAAATGAAGCTAAGAAGAAGTTGATGACTTAAATAAATGAGCATGTTGCTAATAAAACCCAGGAAAAATGAGGAGCCCCACTCAGTTCATTAACCAGTTACTAAATGGTGTTTGCATTATCTACATGAATAGTAAATGAGTTCATTATGATATGTGCTATTATAGTGAATAGCAAATGAATTCATAACTATGAGTTTCATAAAAATATTCCTAATGGAGAAGTTATGCATTGTCAAGTTGGTTTCTAGAGTAAGTTGGGTTTACACTGAAATGGGGGAAATAAATAACACTAGGCACAACATTGTTTTAGTTGGAGTTATTTGGGTAGGCTTTATTGAACTGAAAACACAATTTAGGTCTTGGTAATATGTCAGAACTCGAGTTTTGGTTTCTGAGATTTTTTTTACTAATGACTGATGTCTAGTTTTATTTTTGTTTCAAAGAGAACGACATAATTATATGCAGCTGATCAACAGGAAAGCTTTGGCTTGTGATTAGATGGATTAAGTAAGAAAATCTTTCAAGTTTTCATTGTTTCCTGTTCAGAAGCTATCCGATGGAATGGCTATCATAATCAATCTCAGGTCAGTTGCTCTACATAAAATTTAGTGAACACCCTCATCTGCCCACTTTTGCTCAGCATAAGGATAAAATAAATTTTAGAATTAACAGCATGAATGGTGTACCCTTGAAGTAATATTTGGATTTTATTGACCATCATAAATAGATTATGAAATCATGGCAGCAACAAAAGCACAGATGGTGTCTTATTATAAACCTGCAAACTACAAGCAATGAGCCCAAAGACCAGTCAGAGGGCACTTGTGAGCCATCAGTGGTCTAGAAACCACACTACGATAACCACTCATCTAAATTCAGAATTAATTTCTTAGGAAAAAAAAATGACACAGCTTCTTGGTTTCATAATAAAAGTGAAATACTTCCAGGGCTTAATTTTCAAGAACTGCTGGTTTTATATGTTAATTCTAATTTATATATTATGTTGGGGCCTATGAGTGTAAAATTTAGCAAGTATAAAAACTAGATGAAACAAAGTAAAACTTTACTAATGCCAGAAGTTTAACACTTTTATTAAATAACATCACTTGCAGTCCTACAATGTGAAAGACAATGTGGTGCATACAAAAATAAGACTCCATATAAGTCTTCAAGAAATTTTCAATGTAGTTTATTATGTACCCATTTAACCATTATATGAATTAGATTGGGATACAATGTAGAACATATATCTATATCTACATACGAATAATAGTAGCTGTTTCAGTCTGCTTTTTCATTGTATCAACCAAAAGACCTGACAAGAAATGTTAGTTGAGGGAAATTATTTTGGCACTCACAATTTCAGAGGTCTCAGTCCATAGACAGCTGGCTCCATTGCTCTGTGTCTGAGTGAGGTGGAACATCATGGCGGAAGGGAGTGGCTGAGGAAGGAAGCTCAGAACATGGCTACCAGGAAGCAGAGAGACACTTCACTTGCTAGTGACCTACCTCCTCCAGCCTCACCCTACCTGACTGTAGTGACCACCCAATTAATCCCTATCAGAGGATTAATGCACTGATTAGGTTGAAGCTCTCATATCCTAATCATTTCACCTCTAAACTTTTTACATTGTCTCATGTAAACTTTTTTGCATGAGCTTTTGGGTAACACTTCATATATAAACCATAACAGTAGCAAAATCATACCAAACACTTATATAGCACTTTCCATGTGTCAGGAACTGTTCTCAATACTACATGTACATTAACCAAACACTTATATAGCACTTTCCATGTGTCAGGAACTGTTCTCAATATTACATGTACATTAACTCATGTGGTCCTCACAACAAGCCTAAGCTGTGAGTATTATTATTATCTCCAAATTACATGTGAGGAAACTGAGCCACAGATGGGCAAGTAACTCAGAGATAGCTAATGACCACATCCTTTTCATACTTCTGGATAGAGAGTTGCTACTGAGAAGTAGCTGCAGCATAAAAAGAATTATAAGAAAGTACAAAAGAGTGGACTTTCAAGATTTATGATACCATGAAGAAGATATGTTGGAGACCAGAGGGCTTACAGAGCCTTAGAGTAGGACTTTGCAAATGAAAAAGAGGTATAATTGCAGAAGATATAAAATAGCATGACGAGTGAACAAAGTGTGGGCAATATTAGTTGGGGGGTTTTAAAGAAGTAGAAAGAAAGCTTTAGAAAAAAATTATAGTAGATTTAAGAATGATTGTCAGAGGGGAAGAATCAATACAGGCAGAGATGGAAGGCACTATAACCCACTATGGTAGCATAGAAATTGGTTAAAAATACAGCTTTTGCATTAGTTAATTGATTGGATACCATCATTGTGTGAAAATCAATATTTCTTGGGCATATAATTTCCACAGCTCAAATTCTTCAGTTAGCCAATGGACCCAATTTATTTGTGATTATAATCCACAGAGGGAAGGAAAGGAGCTGGTTAGCAAGATAGAGAAGGAGTTAAACCCAGGAAATATCTTCAGGAAATAAAAGAGTCTTCTAATTGTTTCAATGTTTGAGCAGTTTAATCTCATTTCAATGTTTCCTGAAAAAATTATTGGCAATCTTTAACATAAATGGCCCTTCACTGAAGAAAGGCCTAATGTACACACACACACACACACACACACACACACACACACAGTACTTCCAGTCAATATAACTGTAATGCACTGAAACTGTAGTTTTGAACTATTTCCTATATTATCTAAATATGCAATATATATTATGGTTCAATTGTCTTTGATCCTCCTTCTTTTGCTTTTATTTTTTTCCTCTATGTTGAATATCAAACCCAGGGCCTCACGTGTGCTAGGAAGCACCCTCCCACTGAGCTACATCCCCCAGTTAATCTTTCAGTATTCTTAACTTTATCAAAACAATTGTATCAGAGCCTGTTTAACTTATTAATAACACATTTTGGAAAGAAAAGGCTTCTCACACAGTGCCTAGCAAAATTTTAAATGAATTAAATGTAGTTAAGTGAGATTTAACCTGTTATCTCATTTAATACTCACAAGAACCCTGTGAAGCAGGTCTACTGTTCTGTTATGGATGAAAAAAAAAATGTGTTAAGTGACTTGCCTAAGGTCAGAAAGGGTAGACAGGAAAGTGTCTTGAATGGATTCTAACTATCTTACTAGTACATATATTTCATTTGTACTTAGAATTGAAAGCATTAGGTAAGTATAAGCCTCACTGTGCTGTTAAAATTATTTTTTTTAGTGTAATGACTTCTAAAAACTCTTCAGAAGTATTGTGCTATGACTTACACTTCAGCAAAAACAGCTCTCAGCACTTTGAAAGTAGGACCATTTTATACAGGCTAAAAATGCTCTCAAATAAGGGTACTTAGTAGCAACTCCACTTATAACACCCTGAATGAAATGTTAAATAAGAATATAATCCCAATGGGAAAGAATATTTTTCTAGGGATGGGAGTCTATTGTTTCATCCTTATATTCATCATGTTCTTAGCATGGTATCTGAAGCAAAAGCAGTGATTAATTGATACTGGATTTATTGATACTGATCTCTACTTATCCTTACTCAACTGATTAATAGTCAAGTTTTCACTTGTTCTCAATGCCTTCTGTTTCTACCATAAGGGCCCCAGTAATTGCACAAATATATGAATGCATTCATTTACTCACTCAAAAATCTTTTTTAATAATTAGTAGATGCTGGGCACTGGGATTAGCATTTTGGATATACAAAAGCAAAAAAAAAGTACATAACCTATTACCTCGAGGCCCTTGTTCTCCGGTATGTGTACCTCAGGTATATGTTTGCAGGGATGTGGCATTACACATAAAAATTTTAAATGCATAATAAAAGAGATCATATTTATAGTAGCCTGGTATCGTTCTCCAAACTGACAGTTATCCCAATTTGAATCTAATCTTTCCCAGGAGGAACTCTCTTATTTAGCATCTTTCTTTCCATCCTTGCTTCCCCTTTCCCCAACACTGAGTCAATGACTTGGACTTGGCGATTGGTGAAATATGTTAGTTACATGACTCCCTGATAGGCCTCTGAGGATCTTTATTCTTTAAGGTATATACTTAGCATTTTTTTCATGGTATACATGATTTTAATGATCAGTTAAATTGATTTACTCTTTTATCAAACACTAATGAGGGCTAGATGGTAGTTCATGGATAGTTTACACTCGAATTCAGTTTACATCTAAACAAAATCTTCATGTACCACGGTTACTAAAGATCATCTCAAAAGTATTTCTTAAGGACTGTATGCCACGCTATGTCTATATGACACCACCATCATTAAATATCTAGCTTTCCAATCCAAATGGTTGGTTGATTTAGGTTTACATAATAAAAGAGGTCATATTTATGATAACCTGGTATCATTCTCCAAACTAACAGTTATCCCAGATGACTTGAATTCTAGCCTTTCCCAGGAGGAACTCTTACATAGCATCTTTCTTTCCATCCCTGCTTCCCCTTTCAGGGGAAGAGAAAAGAATTGAAGAAACCGAAACTTGTTTGGTCATAGAAAACAGGTCATGTAGTCAACAATCCTGTGTCTCTGGGAAGCTGTGTCTTAACAAAAAATTGAGCTTACTTAAACTGATAAAGTGGCTGATGTTTCAAAACCAAAACAGACCCAGAATCCAAAAGAAGTTAAGTGATTTTAAGGAAAAATCAGGGATATGCTTCCTGGAGTCCTGTGGAAATGGAGGATGAACATTTAGTTTGAATAATAGATTGCACTGTTTTAAGGAACAATTGTAAAATGACCAGAAAAATCATATTATTGTCTCTTTTTGATCAGTGTCCAAGATAATAGAATGGAACAAGCTTGGTAATTAAACAGCTCCTGGAAAGCTGAAGTTTGCTTTTAAAACTTTAAGCTATTTTTTCTTATCATACAGTTTAGGTGACAACATATTAATTTGTTTTTATGCAAACCACTTTTTTTGTGTGTTAGCTAGGGCTCACTCATTCCTGAGAGGTCAGAATTATGTGTCCCCAAAGTCGATGTATATTACAGAGCAATAAAATTGGCCTGAAGAGTTTAAAGTTATTTCATGATTAATTAGATTTTGAATTAGTTCTTCTTTGGAGGAAGCTTGGTGGCACATAACACAGTCTTTGGCGGGGGGTATGTGTTGTTATTTATGCAATATCTGGTCGTACTGATCTCGCCTTACTTTTTTATTTTATCTTGGGATTCTATGACAGTCAGTCCTCTTGCTTTCTTGCTTTTCCTTCTTTTTATATCTTTGTCTCCTTTCTGAAGGTTCTTGTCTTTGTCCACATTTTTAACTACAACTCCTTCTCAGGTTTCTGCCCCACTTTCCTTTCATGTCACTCTACACATGTTCTCTGAGTGAACTCTGTGATGATACCCACCATGTTAGTCAGCTTTTCATCTCGGGGACCAAAATACTCGAACAACTTAGAGGAGGAAGTTTATTTTGGCTAATGGTTTCAGAGGTTCAGTCCATAGTCAGCAGATTCCATAGCCCTGGGCCCAAGGTGAGGCAGAACATCACGGTAGAAGGGCAGGGTGTAGGACCGATGATTACCATGTGGTAACCAGGAAGTAGAGAATAAGGGGAGGGTTCTGCAGGGAAGATGAACCCTTCCAGGGCATGGCCCCAGTGACCCAGGTCCTCCAGCCACAACCCACCTGCCTACAGCTACATCCAGTCAGTCCATTCTAACTAGGGATGAACTGATTATGTTACAGCTCTTATAAGCTAATCCTTTCGCTTCTCAATATTCCTACATCAGCACAGGAGCTTTGGGGGCACCCCATATGCAAACTATAACATCCAGCTATTCTGCTCAAATTCTTATCTTAAACTCCCTTTCACTGCTTTTACTGGACTTCTCTGCTTTGTTGGCTCTTATACATCTAAGAGATGTTTGGCATATTAAAACCAATGGTATTTCCCCTCCAGACTTGTCTCTTTTCCTGTGTGTTCACTATAATTATCATTGAATGCTGGCTCCTTACTGCCACTCACACAACCTGTTGATGAGATGAAGTTCAATTTTTTAATTTACTGAGGTAAAAGAGAACACCACTTAAATAGAACTGTGTCAGTGTCTGGGGGGAATGTGAAAACAAGGTTTGGATTTATTGAGAGTTGAAACTTTGGTATATGAAAGATATTTCAGTATAAAGAAGTGATTAGAATTGGATTATACAATGGTCCAGAACTGGTGGAAACAGCAGAGATTTTTAAAGGAAGGGATTCAAAAAATCCTAGGATACCTGGGATACAAACTGTAGCTATTTCCCATTGAAGAGAGTTGATGGATATTTCTAGAAGGTTTTTGTTTGTTTGTTTTTGTTTTTTTCATGAAGAGTCAAGCCATTTGCCAGAACTTAAGTCTCTTGAAATGGTAAAGACTTATTAATAAGACAATGTTGCTATTGTTAATTATTTACAAGTGAGATGGAATAGGTTCCATCCTCAGTGTCTAGCCTGCTTGTAGAGGTAGTTGGTTCTGATTTTCATTATCTATGTACTTGATATAGATGCCTAGGCAGCTGATGACTTTGTGAATGTACACCTGCTCCACTTATTCGGTGTTAAGTTTTAAAAACATTAGACCTCTCTTGCAATTTATCAGACGAAGCATTCACAAATAATCACTGTTAATAACATTCTGTTTAAGACTTATTTAATTAGACAACCCTTAATTTGAACATTTAACCCTAAATTCTAACCCTATCTGCAATCTTCTCCATGCAAAACTCTTCGGTCCCTTGTTTATATCAGGAACACAACACACTCTCAAGCATCTGGTTTACATGTGCATTTTCCATGATTAATTGAAGGACTTTTGAAGGTATTTTTAGAACCATACCTGCAAAAGACAACAGGAGTTCAATTAATACCTGTTGAAATAATTTATTTTGATGATTTTGCAGTTATTCTTAATATGAAGTGATTTAGTTAGCTTTTTGTCCCTGTGACCAAAACATCCAACAAGAACAACTTAGAGGAAAAACAGTTTATTTGGGGCTCAAGGCTTCAGAGGTCTTAGTCCATAGACAACTAACTCCATTGCTCTGAGATAGCATTTCAAGATGAGGTAGCATTTCATGGGGATGGGTCCCACGAAGGAAAGCCGCAAAGCTGTTGATGTCATGAGACGGGGTGGGGAGGTAGAATCACAAGGAAGACACATCCTTCCACGTCACACTGCCAATGGCCCATCTCCTCCAGCCACATGGCACCTGCTTATAGTTGCCAACCAGTCAGTCCATTCAAACTACGATGAACTGATTAGGTCACACCTCTCATTTTCCTATCATTTTACCTCAGAATATTTCTGCATTATCAGGAAGTTTTGGGCAATACATCATATACAAATCATAACAGGAGGTCATATTTTTCTATTAAAAATATATAGTGACCTGTTTGGTTGCCATTAGTTAATGTAGGTGTTTATAAATTATAAACTCCTCATGCCTTTATATAATCCCAATTTATATTACTGGCAGAAGGCCTGGAGGTATTTTAATATTTGTTGAGGTCTATAGGTTTGAGGCAGACTGATTCTGGCTCCTGGATAACTATGTGATTTTGAGAAAATATATTAGCTTTCTAGGACTCTGTTTTCCCTCTGAAATATGCAAGACAATTAAACTTGACTATTTGTTCTGTAGAATTGCTATAAGAATGTATCATAACATGACTGGTTTAAAATAGCAATAATTTATTGTGTCACTGCTCTGGAATCTCAGAGTCCAAAATCTGGTTGTTAGCAGAACCATGCTCCTTTTGAGACCTGTAGGGTTGCCTCTTCCTAGCTTTTAGTGGAGGATGCCAAGCTTTGGCATTCATGAATCTGCAATTGTTGTAAGTCTGAGCTCTGCCTTTGTCATTACAAAGCACTGACCCCTGTGTGCATCTGTTTTCATATGCTGTGTTCTTACAGTGGCACCAGTCATATTGGATTAGAGGCACGCCGTACTCCAACTGCCCTCATTTTAACTGCACTAATCACATCGGTAATTTTATTTCACATCAGGTCAGATTCTTAAGTAGTAGGGGTTAGGATTTTAAAATATCTTTTGGGGGGCAAACCAATTTAACCCAAACACTGATTTAGAGAATTC
Organism: Geosciurus inauris; assembly: GCA_004024805.1. Lineage (NCBI taxonomy): Eukaryota > Metazoa > Chordata > Mammalia > Rodentia > Sciuridae > Geosciurus > Geosciurus inauris. The sequence goes on along the minus strand of PVHX01009677.1, from coordinate 16,630 downwards.
TTGCTTCAACTAGAATGACAAATCATTGACATCTAGTAGGTGCCACAAAATTATATTCCTTTGTATCCTCCTTCATGCCAGATTATACATACATGATTGTTCATAACTAATTTCTGCTCATCCCAGTGTCATTATGTTTATTAAAAATGTGTACACAATGTGGTGACAGTCCACCACATTGAACCCTGTGGGTCCTCATGACAGGTTAGCCACCACTGGATACTTTCTCTGTCATTTAGTTCCGTCTTGATGCACTCCCTTCAATACTTCAATATGCTTTTGTGCAAGGAGCCAACTCATTCTAGGGAGAGGGTTGGCACCCAACTGCTGGTGCACCCTGCCAAAACTAGCTCTGATATGGGAGGTGTCTTAAGTTATGGATGTTCATAGAAGAATAGTTCATTTTAATTGTAATACTTTACTTTTGGCTATGCTTACCTCCTGCCAGATTTCTAATTCCCTTAACATTTAAGATTGCCAAATCAGGCCATCTGCAAACATGAAATGTTGCAAAACCAGGGTCTTTCACCAAAGTGATAGTTTTAATATTCCAGGCAAAAGAAAAACTGATCCTCCCAGTCCTGAAAGTCCAAAATAATAGTTTAGAATGGGTATACCCTCTTTCTTCTCCACCCTCTGCTCTTCTTAGGGGTTTCTGGATGTAGGTATATCTTGGCTGGATGACCATCTTTTCTTTCTTTGTATGAAGAATGTGCCTTGGCAACCGTTGTGGAGAAGCCCAGAACAGCCTTTTGTGAGCCAGAAAGGTTAAAACTGAGCTGACAGGACAGCCCCAGCTCTCTGCTGTTGGTGAGTTATTCTGTTTATTCTACATATGTTTCCTTTTAATTAAAATGTCATTTTTAATTAAAAATGAAATGTCAAGAAGAAAAAAAATTGGCAAAGTCTGGACTATTGCAATGAATGCAAGCAGAAAAAAAAGTCAGCAGAGAAAAATAACTTTGAAAGAATGAGAACAGTATCTTATTCTCCATTTTGGTTAAACAACAACAAGAAGGAAACAAGAAAAGGCTTGGAGAGTTTTGACTGCCTTTTGCTGTTTATAGTGAACACAGGCACACACACACATGCACATGTACATACATACACACACACTCCTCGGCTTTATAGCTTGTTTCCATAATTAAAAAGTATATATTCGATGTGTGGGCACATGCTTTAAGTTAATGTGTAATGCTGATGGGTGCCACATTTTTCATGAGTGACAGAGCCACTAATGAGATGTAGCATTGACTGCAGAGGGCACCAATAAATTGTGTAAGACACCCCTGTTGGCCATTTATTTAATTTATTTTATAGAAGTGTAATTCCTTATAGTTTAATATGGAGCTTTTATTTTGTTATAAAGACCCAAGTCTCTTCAAGAATTATGCATTGTTTATGCCTCCCATTTCAACGTCGCTCTGACAGAGAATGTTCTACGTTATGATTAAACTCTCAAAGGGATGCTTCCATAGGCAAAAACAACAGTGCCAGAGTTTATAACACTTGTTCTAGAAAGTGGGAATGGATGCATGCTTAGGAAGAAAGTGGAGCTTGTGGGAATCGGTTGGAGAGGAACGGTTAAGTGGTAGTTTAGGTACTGAAGAAGGAAAAGACCAATCAGATGCGAACTTCTCCCCAGCTGGTAGCATCTTGATTTTGTCTTTCATCTCTTTCTTTTGATCAGGTTGGGGATCTCCCTTATCCTACTCCATGTTTGTTCTCATTGGCCTTGGTTTTCTTCCCTGTATGAGGCCATGTTTTCCCAGATGCTGCTTTCCTCCAGCTGAATTGCAATCCACCCTCCATGCTCTCCAATACCCAGCACCACCCCACCTAGTTTCTCCTACTCATCTTTTGGACCTCAGTTTATACAAATCAGTTCTCAATGTCAACAAATCGTCTCCTGTAATTGTCTTGCCTCCCATCAAGGGGCACTGTAACTACCCTGTTCAATTCTTTCCTAACTTCCTGGACTTCTCCTTTTAGCACCATAGCACTTGTAGCTAAATGCTTGATTTGTTGACTTTATTTGCTCACATTGTCCAGGTTATAAGTGGCAGAAGGACAGAAATTGTGCCTGTCTTGTTTACTGCTATGTCTCTCACACGTGACAAAATGTCTTATATGTGGCAAATTTCAGATAAATATTTATTGTTAAAAGAAGTTTTACCCTCAGAAAAGTAAGTCTCTACAGAGAATTTGACTAGTGTGGTTTGCTACAAAGCAAATTAAGAGCAATACACGTTCATATAGATTATGAAGGGCTTTATAAACAAGTACATGTACTTAATAATTTAGCTATTGCTATCTCCAGTCCTGCCTCAATATATGAAAATGATAATAGGACACAGTTTGAGTCTCATAATGATACATAAAAAATGCAATTTTATTAGAACACAAATCAATAAACCTATGCTGAGATTCTACAAGTGCCAGGCAGTGTACTTAGTACCTCCATCCTTGTATGTAAGGCGTTCTCAGTTTAGTAAAATGTACTGAGCAAGTAAGAATGGATGCACACTTTATTTCCATTGAGAGTCTTTTACATTTCCCTACAAGTAAATGTTACCTAGAGGAAAACAAGTCAGGTGGCTTCCCAGTTCCTAACAGTGTATGTAACTACATATACTTGTGTCTATTTACAAAGCAAAACCTGAAGGAGGTTGAAATGCTGTTCCTTGTTTACCTTATTAGCTGAGTAACCATCATGAAAATATCACTTCATTGAAAAGTAAATAAAATGGTTGAAATGGTGTTATATCTGAATTAATGTCCCTGTCCAGTACACAGTTTTTAAAATATAAGTAATAAAAGTAAGAACATCTCCTATCCATCTCACTGGATAAATTTTGACAGCTATCTTTGAAAAATTATTGAAAAGCTTCCTCTATTTTTCTTTATCACCATGATAGTCAAGAAGTTCTGCCTTGTGTCCATTTGAAATCTCTCCTGCTTTATTAAACCAATTTCTGCTTGTTTGTGTCTTTGTATCCAAGGAGAACAACTGATCAGCATCCCTCATATAAAACCCTTTATATTCTTGGAGACAGTAATTTCCTGTGAAATATGTAGTTGAAAGTTCCATTAACTTTAAGAGGAAAAAAAGGGGCTATGGTTAGTTTATATTTCATGAAAGTATTCTTCTGAAGCTTTAAACTTAAAGACAGTTACCTTTCTATATGACAAATTAATCTTAACTCCCTTTTCAATAGCATTCAAGTTTTAACATAAAACATTTAAATTACATATTTCTTATCAAGCATAGTTAATTATTTTGGAAGTGTGTGCATGTAACAACTTTTTGTTTTTTCTTAATTTCTTGGTAATTTTTAGTATATTCTATAATTTAAGTTGGTAATTGTCCCAATAAAAATAATTATTAATTTCAAATTAATTTTGGCAATTTGATTATAAACCTTGAAATCTGATTATGGATAAACCAATAAGAAAATATTTATGAGATACAGAAAAATACTTGTCTTTAGGGTTGAGTAATTTGACTGCACAAGCAGTTTTCTAAAGAAAATATCTTAGCCCTAGTGTTCTTTTTTGGAGTTCATAGTTGTCCACAGAAGTTTAAGGAATTCAAACACTTATGTAATCGTAAAGACAAAATGTCACTGAAATTTGAACATCTGTAGGGTAATCTAGCTGTGCAGACCTTTTCTGGAGTTGACAGCACATGGTATTAACTATCTCATAATTTCCTTATTCTTTATGTGAAACAACTCTTAACCGAAAGTTCTGTGATTGGAGGGGTCTCTATATACATCAGCAAAGAGTTCTGCCCAAGTGTTTCCTTGGTTTTGGTGAAAGGCTGCCCTCTTGTGCAGAGAAGAGAAGCAACTGTTTTTTAAAAAATTTACCTGATTAGCTGATGCAATTTCTACTGGATTCTGAAATGGAAGTTACTACTATACTTGGAAACTACAAGTTGGCATTTAAAAATACCAAGAATTTCCTCCTAATCTTCTTTTGGATTCTTTGCATGTTAGAAAGTAATTGTGATTCTCATAGTTCCTTTATATAACTCAGACCAAAGTTAAAATCTCACCTCAAAACAAGGAAGTAGCTCCCAGTGGGAAGATCCTATGGAGTTTCCCTTTCAACAAATAAATGACATGTTTATGTCTAATTACAAAATATTATGATCCGTGTACGAATGGAATCACATAACTAAATGAAAAAGAAGTCAAAATAGATCCCTTGGGTCTGTTGAAGCCTAGGTCGTGGCTTTGTCACTAGTGTGGGAAAGTAAAACTTAAAAAACTATTCACAAAATTAACACTGAAAAGTTAAAAGTAGAGCACTCATTCTCTTCCACATTTTTTAAATCATTTTTTTCCAAGCATTGAGTTCTGTGAAGAGGAAATATATATTTGATAACTAGATAAAATAGATTATCTTAGTTGAGACTTTAATAAGTTTTATTTTATGCAATGCATTTTTGTATTTTAAAATTTAGAATTGTAAGAAACTCAAATAATTTTTTGTTACTTAGAAGAGAATTAGCCGAGTATTCTTGTGAATGTTGTCAGAGTGGCTAAAAATCCCAAGCAATGCTGTTTGAATTAATTACTCCACCTCTAACCCATAACTCACAGAATGTAAAAGTGAAGCTTTGATATGGATCACAGCTTAGAATTCCACAAGGTCTTCAGACACTGGAGGATGTTTTAGCCTCATCTTTTTAGAAGTTAAGAACAGCTTAAAAGCAAATAGAGCCTCAAGCAAAATAAAAACATGTGTCCCCAGAAGAACTTGTACACAAAAGTTCCTAGCAGTATTATTCATAGCAGACATAATAGCCCCAAAGTGGAAACAACCCAAATGCCCATCAATGGACCAGATGTGATTTTTCAATACAACGGAATACTATTCAGTCATAAAAGCAAATGAAGTACTGATTCATGCTATGACATGGATGAATATTGAAACTCTTATGCTAAAGAAAGCAGATACAAAAGACTACATGATGTATTATTGTGATTTTTTGTGAATTATCCATGATAGGCAAATCTCTAGAGATAGGAAGTAGATTAGTGGTTCCCTAGGGCCAGGGGTGATGGGCTAAATGTGGAGGAGAAGAAAAAGGGGAGTGACATGGTGACAGCATTTTGGGGGGATGATAAAAATGTTTTAAAATTGTGCCAGGATTGTACAACTGTACAACTTCACAAGTATTCTAAAAACCATTGAATTTTGCACTTAAGGTGAATTTTATGACTTTGGAACAATATCTCAATGAAGTCATTTTTGTTTTTAAACAAGAAAAACTCAAATAAGGCAAACAAAAAGACAAAACAAATGAACAAACCCAGTGTAAGTCTTCTCCTCTATTTCAATGGTTGGTAGAAAGTCTTTATGTGGCATTTAGAACTCTTCCTGTCTTTGCAGTTAACTCAGTTAACTTTCTCAGAACTTTTCTGGATTTCAAAACTTGTATGTCTCTAATTCACATCTGCTTTCTTATTTTATGAGTTTAATTATTATGAATAATATTTCCCGACTTTTTCTCCCTTGCAGGACAAAATGCCTTAGGGGGAATGTAAATATTTTCAGTATTGTTACAATATTGCTATGTACAGACACAAAAGACCAAGGAAGCACTTTTCTCCAGTGGATACCACCAGAGGCTCAGGGGTCAGACAGATTACAATTCAAATCTTACCCACTAGTTGTCAAATCTTGAACAAGTTCTCCGGGATCTTTGGGTTTATTAGCTATAAAGTGGAGCTAGCAGTACCTTCTTCATATGGCTGTTGTTACACGTGTTAAATGAGATGATAATATATTTTGAGGGCTTTGCACAGTGGGTTGGCCTTAGGAGATATGCAAGAAAAGAGAGAAATTAATAACAATTCCATTTTTTACAAAGATCATCTTTGTTACTTATTTGTTTGGAAAATATATAAATAAAGTGCACGAACAGAAAACAGGATGAGTAGCTTCCTTAAGCCCTTTCAATGTTAATTAGAGAATTTTTACATTGGTCATTAAAAATATGAATATTTATAGAAAGTCCCATGTTACAATGCATTTTCTTCCTTCTAAAGAAATCTGAATTCAAATATGAAGGAAGCTATTGTGGCTTTTCGGGGGTGGGCAAAATTATTCTCTTGAGGTATTATTTTCAAACTTAATGGATTTTTACTTGTCGTAGGACATTTTTTTCTGCCTTTTCATCACAATTGCAATCAGAACACTACCTGCTTTCAGCAGCAACAGAAACAGCTGGAGCACGCGTTTTGATGAGGGATTACTCTTCAGTATTTATAGTAACACCCATTTCACCAAGTGGAGCCCAAAAGAAGGGAAAAACAAACATCTGACTTTTCTTATAACAGGTAACTGTTTTCTTTTGTATTAAATTTCCTTTCCCATTGCTTTCACTAGCTTCAGATTCTGAAGCTCATTTCACCACTCAGGGGACATTTAAAAGCAGCCAAACCAATGCAGCCAATAGAAATTTAATTTTAAAAATATAAAGCTTTGCTTTAAGAATCCTGTAGAAAGAAGCATTAAGCAAAATATTGAGGGATAAAAACAAGCATAAACATGCCAAAGACCTTGAAATCTGAACAGGGACTATGTTTGAAGTCAGACATGCATAAATATGTGTGTCTTTTCTCAGTGATATTAATGAAATGGTTAATTCTGTTGTCATGGCAACAAAGAACAGCTGTGATAAAAAGCTAAAGGTCTACACGTAATGCCCAATACAAGGTCTCTAATTCTAAAGCTGATTTTCTTAGCTACAATAGAAGTGATGTGTTTTCAATATCATCCTAAGCTTTCACATCAAATCCTCCTAGTTAATCCAATAAATAGACCAGTAGCATAAAAAGGAATATATGTTTGCACATTATAAACCTTATAAAAGAAGTTTACCTATGTCCATTCTTAAGAGGAGATCTGGAAAGTAAACACATACTCCTTCAAAATGAAAACCTATTCTGAGTGAAACCTTAAAAAATGGAATATATTCAAATGGAATATAAGGATAATCATCAGATACATTATTATCTAGCCCGTCTCCAGGAATGTATTATATTTGAGTAACATCACCACTACCACCACACTACCACAACGACAAAAAATAATTCAATTTAGGAAACTCACTAGAATATAATAATGTAAATGGCAGAAATTGTTCTATAGGTATGTTAATAGGGTTTGTGTGGAAGTGAATTCACTATAGTTTGCTGAGTATATCACACTGGTAAATCCATCCCAGGTTGAAGATGAGTTCCAGACTATGATAAAGACTCAGCTTCATTCATAAACCTCTTTTCTCCATCTTCTTCTCATCCCTGGGATGTGATCCAGATTTCCCATCTTCTTTGCACTTGATATAGATCAGAACCATCCTCTGAAGTGATGCCCTGTTCTTAGCTCAGGTATGCATAGTTTGTCCCCCGGATTACTGTCATTGAACAGGCCTCCAGTCAACTCTGCACCCACATGGCAAAGTAATTTTTCTAAAGCACAGATCAAATTGTGTGTATTCTTTTCAAATCTTTCATATTTTCTCCTTGTACTGTCAGAAAAATCCAGAGTTCTTAGCCTGGCTTAGAAGAGGCCTCATGCTTGGAAGTTTAGTAACTTCACCCTCATCTCTGATACCTCACGTCTTACTTTCTAATAAAAAAGATCTTTTGAAGTTGGCTGAATATGTTCAATATGCAATATATTCTCAAAGTCTCTGTCATTTTTATGCTACTGCTCTTTATTATGAATATCTCTTTGCTTCACCACGTAATGTTCTCCAATTTGTAGTTCAAAATCTAACTCGTATTTCCAAAGTGGGCAACATAATATTTAATATCTAATAGAAAAAATGATTAAAATTGATATGTCTCATGGTGAAATTTTCAAGTTAAATAAAGTATAACATGGTCATAATATGAAACCACTAGAAAGTCTGCCAGAGGTATGCATATATTGATAGAGAAAAATATTTGTTGCTTTTTATGTTATTGTTAAGTTAAAAATCAGTCTATCCATGTGATTTAACTTTTAAAAATTAACATTATTCGGGCTGTGGCTCAGTGGTAGAGTACTTGCTTCACATGCGTGAGTCACTGGGTTCTATCCTCAGCACCACATAAAAATAAATAAATAAAATAAAGATATTTAAAAAATTAACATTATTGATGTGTAATGTACATGATGTAAAATGCAAACCTTTTTTAGGTACAATGTGATGGGTTCTTTTATAATATATACTACCAAGTAACCACTATCTTAATCAATATACACAACACATATGCACATTTTTTCTTAGCCCCAAAAGTTCCCTTGTTCCTCTTTTTAGTCAATCACTACTCCCACCCTGCCCCCAGTAAACCAGAGATTTGCCTTCTATCACTAGATATTAGATTTCTTTGCTAGAGTTTCATGTTAATGGAATCATATAGAATAATCTTTTTTGCACTGGAATTCTTTATTTCATGGTAAAGATTTTAAGATTCACTCATGTTGCTGTTTGTATCAGTAAGCCCTTTACTTTTATTGCTGTTCAGTATTCTACTTGGATTTTCAGAAATTTATCTTTTCATATGTTACTTGGCCTTTGGATTATTTGTAGCCTTTATCTCTTACAAATATAGCTTCTCTGAACATTCAAGTACAAGTCTCTACATAGACATTTGTTTTTATTTCTCTTAGGTAAATTTCTAAGCATGGAATTGCTCAGTAGATGGGTGCCTCAGTCCATCGGTCTGCTATAACAAAATATCATAGACTGGACAGCTTTAATAACAATCTATTTCTCACAGTCCTAGGAGCTGTGGAGTCCTAGACCAAGTCAACAACAGACTTTGGTGTCTGGTAAGGGTTTGCTTCTTGGTTTATAAATGACCTTTTCTTGCCATCACTGGAATCTCATTTACACAAGGCACTGATCCCATTCATGAGAGTGCCACCCTTATGACCTAATAACTTTTGAAAACCCAAACCCTTAGGGCTCTCACACTGCAGATTCCGATTTCAGCATAGGAACTTTAAGAAGATGAACCTTTTAGTCCATAAAAATCAGTTATTGTGTGTTCAACTTTATAGGACACTGCCAAATTGTTTTCAAAATGATTTAACAATTATATCATCTTCTGATAAGTGTTCACATTTTTTGATCTTTTTTTTAAAGGTTGACTTTTTATCATAACTTTATTTTTATTTATTAATTTGTATGTAGTGCTGAGGATCGAACTTAGTGCCTCACCCACGCTAGGTGAGTGCTCTACCACTGAGCCACAATCCCAGCCCCTTTCTTGCTCATTTTTAATTTGCCTTTTTCTTGAGTTTTAAGATTTAAATTTTTTTACCCTGAAAATAAGTTCTCTGTTTTATATGTATAGCACATAGTATTACATAATATTTTCACTCAGTCCATCAATTCCTTTCCATTTTCTTAACAATTTTGTCTTAAAGTATTTATGTGATTATATGCTTTAAAAAAATAAAACATACACATATACCCATCCAACACAAAAAAGAACCCAGAAGATATATACACAGTGTATACCTCTGAATAATCAAAATGATTACTTCTGGGTAGTAGAATTAAAGTTCATTTATCATTGTCTTCGTTTTCCCCCTAACTTACCACAAAAACATGAATTACTTTATAATTAAAAATACTATATATAATATATCAAATTTACAAGAATATTTCATATTTATATTTTATTCATTTACATTTTATATATACATATATGTACATTGTTTATGTATGTCCACATATAATATATATATATAATATACATTATTTATATAAATAATATTGATAATATGAATAATGTAGATAGTAACTATAAATAGCTTATGTATACATATATATGTACACATAGTTTATATACACAGACATACATATATACATACATACTTATCCCAGTATTGGAAACATTATTCAAGCCTTTTAGCCCCTGAGGAGTTTAGGTGATACTATTGTGCTCCTTAATGCATAGTGTATCTTTCATCTTTGTATTCTTTGATTCTGACTCACTATCTGACATAACTGATAGACACTAAACTTTGAATTTATTTCACATAAACTTATTGATCACCTAGTATATGTCAGGAGCCATGCCTGGCACCAAAATTATAAATTGTATATGAACCATAAATCTTGCAAACAAGAAACTTAGAGTTGTCTGTACCTTGTATGATGCTTAGCATTTCCTATGAGTATAAATATGTGCCAACGAGTGAAATGGAGAGATAGTAACTAAATTTTGTATTTCTTAGCACCTTTGTTTTTTTCAGATAATCATTCCATTTATTTGACCAATATATATATTTCTTTTGCTTAATAGGTTCCAATGTGGACAATCAAGAAAATTAGGATTTCACAGAAGACTGAGAAATGTCTGTAGCAGAGAATTTTGTCTGGGAAGACTAAGCCAGTGGGCTGCTACCCTGCTCTGGGGCCTCTGAAGAGCTAATGAATCCTAAAAGGAGAGGCATGGGGACTGGTCTAACAAATAACACTTTTTCATTATTTCTGCTCCAGGGGAGTTCATCTACAAGTAACAGAGGCACTATCCTTGGCACCTTTACCATGGCACCATCACCATGTCTTTCTCACTATAAGTGATCAGATCAGATCTCAAGCCACTTGAAAGTATTATTAACAAGACGACAATCATTCTCTGTGTATTTCTTGGTCCTTCAAATCAGGGCAGCAATGTCATTGTCCACATAATCAAATTGGATGATTTCATTCTCTGGCTATAATCTGCATGATTAACTAATTTCCTATGCAACATTAACTCCCAGATACTGGATGTATCATTATTGGTCACTGTTTGGTTACTATGTTTGATATTGTCATCTTTGTTTGCTGTGTTCATTCCTTTTTCTAATGAGGCCAAATAGAAAGGATGATGGCAAAATGTCCCAAGAACATGGGAATAAGGAAAATGTTCTTTCAACCAGTGAGTTCTAGTTACGTAGTCATTCATGTGTAAAAGGGAAGGTGGTGAGAAAGGCATGAGGATCATTTTCTGTGTAAACTGAACAATGACTACAGTTTGGGTAATGAAATGCCTTTTTTCTTTCTTTTTTTCTTTTAAGAGATTGAACCCAGGTGTGCTCTACCACTAAGCTACATCCCCATCTCTTTTTAAATTTTATGTTGAGACAGGGACTCTGATCTTGAACTTACAATCCTCCTGCCTCAGCCTCCTGAGTATCTGGGATTACAGGTGTGGGCCACCATGCCCAGCTTCTTTTTCGTTTTTAAGCAAATATTTGAAGGATGTTTTTTTTTTGGGGGGGGGGTGTCAAGCATTTATTACCAGAGGTTAAAGTGCATTTGCTTTAATTTAATTTTATGGTAGTATTCCACAAGATGAGAATTTTTGCAAATATTAGTTTTAATTCTAATTTTGCTTCCAATTTCTGCTTTGTGAATAAATCAGTACCTGTGGATGTGATATGTCTTGGCACATTTGGTAATGGTTTTTGAGCAGGAAAAATATAAGCATTTTTGAGTGCAGAAAAAATATACATATTATAACCTTTAGCTTCTCTGACGGGAACATATTTCTAGGGAACCAGGCAAGTTGTCTAATTATTGATAAGTTCTGAGTTCCCTATTATCTTGTGGTAAATTGAACTGGGGTCTTTCCCTGGTCTGCTCAGTGCATTACCCTAATACCCTATCACTGGTTTAGTTCTTTCACTGGACTACTGATTATTGAGTTCCTTAAAACAACAAGACTTATTTTTTAAGCTTACTAATTTCTTCCAATAATTCTAAGAATGGTGCAGACACTAGAGAACTGTGGTTTAGATTTATATGAGAAAACTCTCAAGTGGACAGTAATGCTTTTCACAAACTCAGAAAGCCCTGGAAGAAGCTGATTCCTTCCTTGGGAAAAGAGGCTTCTACTCTTCTCCCTTTATTTATCCTTAGGACCATCATGGTTGAAGAAGAGCGTTCTTGGAGACATGAAGTGGTCTAGGATTCTATCCTCAAAGCCAGTAAACTGAGACCCAAACTTTTACTTATTTATTTTTAATTTTTTAATTTGTTCTAATTTGTTATACATGACGCAAATTTTAACCTTATTGAAATTTTACCATATCACCAATGAAGTCAGGAATGTTTTGTTCCTAAGTGTGTAAGTTAACTTATCAGTGCCTCAACATCCTCATCTGTAAAATGGAGATAGTTCTAGTGTCCATGCTATTGATTTATTTTAAAATTAAGAGAAATTCTGTATACAAAGCCAGTAGGACAATGGATGAAATAATGACTCGTAAGTATTAACACTTACTATTTCTGCTGTTATTTAGAATTTTCATCAGTATTGTTGTGATTGATAACCTCTCTTTGATACCTATAATATTTAGTAGTGACATTTATAAAATGAAAAATGCTGAGCATTTATCTTTGGGGATAATCAGAAAGTGTCTGCTCTTCTAGGGAGAAGCATCATCAGACTTTAGAGAGCATTGTATCCCACTTAATGAGTAGAAGAAAACTATTTTTAGGCCTGCAGCTTGGATGGAAAGAGGGCCATGGGAGCCTGTTTGTGCCTGAGCCAAGGTCCTGGGGCATGGCAGTGTTTCCCATTGGGCTAAGAGAGCACTGAAGATGAGCCAAGAGTTGGTAATAAATTCGGTTTTATTTGGCAGTACAGGTCTATGATCTCTTGCATGATTGTGAACTCTAAAATGCTACAAAATAAATGAGGTTTTGTTTGGAAGGTAACGTCATTTCTCAGTAAAAGCAACCTGACCAGCATTCATGTGGGAGCAAATTCTAAGCTGATGTGATGTCAGTCTGTTATGGAGTCTTCATTGTCCTTAAAGTGAGTATTATATTGATTGATCCAGAAATATTAATGACTTTGTGTAGGAAGTATTGCCCTAGACCTTACTGGGAGTATATACAAGAGAAAGAACATGCCTATTTTCCTATAATATAAAAAAATTTAAAATAGGCAACATGTGTGACCCCAAGCTTTGATGATGGATTAAGGATTTTATCTGCTCACAGATACCCTTTGGTCTAGCCAAGTGAGCTGACCCAGTGTAAGTTGTTGTTTTTACCCCCAGCCTCTACCTGTGACACCTGCTCCCTGACCCGCCATCTCTCATCCACACATATGGTCCTTGTGGGCTTCCAGAGAAAAGAGAGACCATGTAAGCCAAGGCCAACAGCTATGACAGACTCTGGTGGCATAGTGCCTTAGAGCAAGCATCCCATTCCCCATCTTTTTGAAGCTGGGAGTTAAAATTTAGAGATTCTTTGGATAATTAGAATTCTTATGTGATGATTTCTCTCATGAGATAAGAATATACGACCTTATGGGTATGACATTTTTGGTTCTTATAGATCTTTGTACTTGGGGGGTTTGGGATGCTTTTTATTTAAAATTATTAACATATGCTAATTGTACAAATTAATGGGATTACTTTGATATTCTATGTATGCATATATCGTGTCTTGATCACTTTTTCTCTCTCTGTGGAAATAAACAAACAAAGGCCTGAAAGTAGCAGAGGGACTATTTGGGAGGGATTGGAAGGGGAATGGAGGGAGTAGGGAGAGGGCAGAAGAAGGGTGGGTGGGTTGTTAGGTTTACTCCTAAGTATCTTTCTTGTTTATCTACCTATTTATTTATCTATCAAATGATTGATTGATTTAGTGGCTATTGTGAATAGGATTGCTTTCTTGACTCCACTTTATGCAAATTCATAATTAGTGTATAGTAAAGCTACTGATTTTTTATGTTGATTTTATATCCAGGTATTTTGTGGCATTTGCTTATCAGTTCTAATAGTTTGCTTTTTTGTTTGCTTTGTTTTGTTTAGGGTTTTATTATGGTTTGGATCTGGAATGTCCTCCAAAGTCTCATTTGTTGAAGGCTTGGACCCCAGTGCAGCAATGTTCAGAGGTGGGGCTTTTGAGAAGTGATTGGAACATGAGAACTCTCACCTCATCAATGGACTAATCTATTTTAAGGATTCAAGCTAAATGGATGGTTGGAAGGGAAAACTGTAGGAGGTGGAATCTAGTTGGATGCAGTGGGACCTTGGGAGCACAGCTTTAAGAACCATACCCTACCCCTGCCCTCTCCACTGCCACTTCCCAATGGCCATGAGCTGAATAGCTTTTCTCCACCATACCCTTCTGCCATGATGTTTCTGCCTTACAGCCAGCTGCCCACGGACTGAAACCTCTGAAATCATGAGCAAAATAAAGACGTCTTTTCTTAAGTTGTGTTTTGGTTATAGCAACAAAAAACTAACACAGATATTCTATATAGAGAGTCATATAATCTCCAAGGGGTAAATTGACCTCATTCTTTCCTATTTGTAAATCTTTTTTTTTTTTAAACTTTTATTTATTTTTTTAGTTGTAGGTGGACAGAATATCTTTATTTTATTTTTATGTGGTGCTGAGGATCGAACCCAGTGCCTCATGCATGCTAGGCAAGCACGTTACCACTGCGCCATAACCCCAGCCCCTATTTGTAAGTCTTTTATTCTTTCTCTTGCCTAATTTATCTAGCTAAAATATCTAACACAATATTGAAAAAGAGTGATGAGAGAGGACACCTTTGTCTTGTTCCTGATATTAGAGGAAATTATTTCAGCTTTTCCCTATTCAATTTGATGTTGAATGTACTTTTGTCATATATAGGCTTTATTATGTTGAGGTATGATCCTTCTATACCTTGTTCAGGGTCTTTATCATGAAGGGATGCTGAAGTTTACTTTCTTTCTTTCTTTTTTCTTTGTTTCTTTCTTTTTTCTTTCTTTCTTTCTCTCTCTCTCTCTTTCTTTTTCTTTGTCATGAATTTTTTTCAGGCTTTGGTATCAGGATAGAATGAGTTTAGAAGGGTTCTCTCCCTTTAAATTTTATGGGACAGTTTGTGAAGCATTGACACTAGTTATTCTTTAGTTGAGTAAAATTCAGCAGTGAAGCCACCCTGTCCTGGATTTTTTCCTTATTGGGAGACATTTTATTATTAATTTAATCTCATCACTTACTGTTCTTTTTAGGTTTTTTACATCCACTTGACTCAATTTTGGTAGGTCATGTATGTCCAGAAATTCTTCCATTTCTTCTAGAGTTTTCAACTTATTGGCATATATTGTTTTAAAAAATATATTTCTAGTGGTCCTTTGAATTTCAGTTGTATCAGCCGTGATGTCTCTTTTTCACCTCTAATTTTATTCATTTGGGTTCTCCTCTCGTTAGTTTAGCTGAAGGTTTGTGAAATTTATTTATACTTTCAAAGAACCAATTCCTTGTTATATTGATCCTTTGTATTGTTCTTTTAAAGTCTTTTTCATTTATTTCTGTTCTGATCTTTATTTTCCTTCATGCTACTGGTTTGGGGTTTAATTTGTTCTTGTTTTTCTAAGACTTTAAGATGTATCATTAGGATATTTATGGGAGCTCCCATTTTTTTTTTTTGTACTGGGGATTGAACTCAGGGGTACTCGACCACTGAGCCAAATCCCAGCCCTATTTTGTGTTTTATGTAGAGACAGGGTCTCACTGAGTTGCTTAGCACCTCGCCATTGCTGAGGCTGGCTTTGAACTCGTGATTCTCCTGTCTCAGCCTCCCTAAGTGCTGAGATTACAGGCTTGAGCCACCGCGCCCGGCTAGAGCTCCCAATTTTTTTAATGTACACTCATTGCTATAAATTTCCCTCTTGGTCACACTTTTGCTGTATCCTGTATGTTTTATATGTTGTTTATATGTTTTCATTTGATTTTAAGAAATTTATAGGTTTCCCCTCAATTCCTTCAATTATTCACTGTTCAAAAGTGTGTTGTTCAAATATCCTTGTGTTTTAATAATTTCTGTAGTTTACTTGCTATTTATTTCTAGTTTCATTTCATCATGATCAAGGAAGATGCAAATAATTCTTTAATTTTATTTTAATTAAGTCTTCCTTTGTGGTCTAAGATACGGTCTATTTTAGGAAAAGCTCCAAGTGTTGATTAAAAGGATATGTATGCTACTATCATTGAATGGAATATTTTATAAATGTCTATTAAGTCCATTTGATCTTTAGTATAATTTATTTATTTATATACATTTTTTATGAACCATCTTTATTATTCGCATTCCCCTTTCCTGCCCCCCGCCTCCCCCATGTTGCATCCAGTGTTCCTCTATTTCTCTTATGTTTCCCATTCCCACCTCCCTTATTCATCAGCATCCACTAATCAGAGAGACCATTCGGCATTTGGTTTTTGGGGATTGGCTTACTTCACTTAGCATAATGCTTTCCAATTCCATCCATTTCCCTGCAAATGCCATAATTTTATTCTCTTTTATTGCTGAATAATATTCCATTGTGTATATGTACCACAGTTTCTTTATCCATTCATCTATTGAAGGACATCTGGTTTGCTTCCACAGTTTTGCAATTGTGAATTGTGCTGCTATGAACATTGAAGTGGCTGCTTTACTGTAGTGTGCTGTTTTTAAGTCTTTAGGGTATAGGCCAAGGAGTGGGATAGCTGGGTCAAATGGTGGTTCCATTCCAAGTTTTTTAAGCAGTCTCCATACTGCTTTCCAGATTGGTTGCACCAATTTGCAATCCCACCAGCAATGTTTAAGTGTACCTTTTTCTCCACATCCTCGCC
>PVHX01009676.1:0-74828 GCA_004024805.1 Geosciurus inauris | reverse complement strand
GAATTGTGCTGCTATAAACATTGAAGTGGCTGCTTTACTGTACTGTGCTGTTTTTAAGTCTTTAGGGTATAGGCCAAGGAGTGGGATAGCTGGGTCAAATGGTGGTTCCATTCCGAGTTTTTTAAGCAGTCTCCATACTGCTTTCCAGATTGGTTGCACCAATTTGCAATCCCACCAGCAATGTTTAAGTGTACTTTTTTCTCCACATCCTCACCAGCACTTACTGTTGCTGGTATTTTGGATAGCTGCCATTCTGACTGGGGTGAGATGAAATCCAGTTTACTTTTAAAAAACTTTTATTAATTAGTGTCCTGTGCATACACTTAATGCGGACACCTACTGTGCCATGTCTGTGTAGCACGTATGAAAGTTTGTGCAGATTCCTTCCCCTGTTCTTCCCTTTCCTGTCCCTTCTTCCCCCTCCTCAAACTCCTTCATCTATTCTACTGATATTTCTTTTATTTTAATGAAATTCTTCCTCCCTTTTATTTCCTTTCTCTGTTTGTTTTTTTTTTTTAAATCCACCTCCTTATTTTGGGTTAGCTTCTGCATATCAGAAAAAACATTTGACCTTTGACTTTTTGGGACTAGTTTATTTCACTTAGCATGATAGTCTCCAGTTCCATGTCATAATTTCATTCTTCTTTATGACTGAGTAATACTCCATTGTGTGTATGTACCACATTTTCTTTATCCTTTCATCTGTTGTAGGACACCTAGGTTGGTTCCATAGCTTGGCTATTGTGAATTCTGCTGCTATAAACATTGATGTGGCTGTGTCATTGTAACATGCTGATTTTAAATATTTGGTGTATATACTAAGGAGTGGGATAGCTGGGTGTGTGGTGGTTCAATCCATAGATTTTTTTTTTTTTTTAATAAACATGTAGTCTCAAGAAGCATCTTTTAATCTTTTTTTAGTTGTAGATGGATGCACAATCTTTATTTTATTTTTATGTGGTGCTGAGGATCGAACCCAGTGACTCACACATGCGAGGCAAGTGCTCTACCACTGAGCCCCAGCCCCAGCCCCTCAATCCATAGTTGTTGTTTTTTTTTTTTTTGGTACCCAGGATTGAATTTAGGGGTACTCGACCACTGAGCCACATCTCCAGCCCTATTTTGTGTTTTAGGTAGAGAAAGGGTCTCACTGAGTTGCTTAGCGCCTCGCCATGCTGAGGCTGGCTTTGAACTCGCGATTCTCCTGTCTCAGCCTCCCTAAGTGTTGGGATTACTGGCTTGCGCCAACACGCCTGGCTATCAATCCATAGTTTTTTGAAGGATCTCCATACTGCTTTCCAGAGTGGTTGCACTAATTTGCAGTGCTACCAATGATGTATGAGTCATCCTTTCCCCCCACATGCTCGCTAACATTTATTATTACTTCTTCTTTTTTTTTTTTTTTTTTTTTTGGTACTGGGGATTGAACTCAGGGGCCCTCGACCACTGAGCCACATCCCCAGCCCTATTTTGTGTTTTATGTAGAGACAGGGTCTCACTGAGTTGCTTAGCGTCTCGCCATTGCTGAGGCTGGCTTTGAACTTGTGGTTCTCCTGTCTCAGCCTCCCTAAGTGCTGGGATTACAGGCTTGAGCCACCGTGCCCAGCTATTTGTTATTACTTCTATGCCTGATAAGTGCCAGTCTGATTGGAGTGACATAAAACATCAATGTAGTTTTAACTTACCTTTCTCTAATATCTAGGGATGTTGAACACTTTTTCATGTATTCGTTGCCCATTTGTGTTTCTTCTTGTGAGAAATATCTGGTTAGTTCTTTTGCCCATTTATGGATTGAGTTGTTATTATTTTTTTTTGCTGTTAAGTTTTTTGAGTTCTTTTATATCCTGGAGATTAAAACTCTATCTGAGGAGCAGGTGCCAAAGATCTTCCATTTTCTACAGGCTCTCTCTTCATACTTGCTTCCCTTCCTCTGAAGAAGCTTTTTAATTTGATGCCATGTCACTTAGATTGATTTTTTATTTTATTTCTGTGCTTTAGGAGTCTTGATAAGGGAGTCAGTTCCTATGCTGACAATAGAGATTGGGCCCTACATTTTCTTCTCACACTTGCAGGATTTCTGGTATTCACATGTTCCTTTTGTGAAGGCACATTTTCAGTGCCCAAAGTCAACAATATTTAAGTGGTAGACTGGAATGCCACTTTTGGCATATGGGATTTCCTGTTAGACATGTTCATAAGGCCACAGTCTTAGCTCTAAGGTGATGTTTTCTCCATTCAGTCCAGGCTTGGTGAACACCTGCTGTTGAGACTCGTGTCAATAGAAATCAAAAAGATATGATTTCCACATCTATTTGTTCAAAATAAATTATTTTGTTTTGAATGTCAAATATTTCTAAATCACTTGTTTGTATTAGGAACTCATTTAGAAATAAAATAGAATCATTGTCCTCAGATATTTCAGTGTCTGAGGGGGCCAGTGGCAAGGCATCCATGTTTATAATTCGTGGAGTAAGAGATGGAGCAGACCATTTGCCAGGTACATAAGTTTGCATGGTGATCTGTCTCCTTGGGAGAAGCACCCACAACGTCTTATAGAAGTTGACCCTAGAGCTAGAAATGAGAGAAGGTTTGCCAGGCCAGGAATGGGGAAGGTTGCCTTCTCGGGGATGGCATCTGAGGGTCCATATCTGCAGAGACTGAAAAACAGTTGAGTTTCTCAGTTCGGTGCTGTGGTAGAGGCAGGGACCGGTTCTCCGGGTCTGTTTACTGAACAAGGCATACAAGGCAAGACCTGGATAGTGCATCCACCACATCTACTTTATGTTCAGGGAAAGACTTTAACATTGCACCCTGATAAACAGAGCATAAAATGAAAATAAGTGGACTGCATGATTAAATGACAGCCAACCACTCCTGTCTCCCTTAAAATGAAACCTTGAAGGTTTTAGGGTTGACAGGATTTTTCAATGTCTCAGATCCTGGATTCATATCCTATCTCTTGATTCCAGATTATAGTCTATCTCAAAGCTGTTTGCCTTATGTAAAGTATCTTCTCATTGCAGATAGTTTGCAATATTATTTCTTCCCTTAAAGAGAAGTACAGGTAAAATGCAATAAGACAATAGTGTAACCAAACCTACAATATGTTATTCCTACCAGAAATAGGAATTTATCATACTTCTTCTAGGTAAGTAGTACTCTGTGGATGATATTTTTGGATCGATGTGATTTTACTATAATTGATTTGGCCATATTGATGATCATAATATTCCATAACATGTAAGTTTGAACCAACAGCTACAATCCAGAGGGTTTGCTTTCATAAGCAGGGGAAGGAGAGGGCTTAGTGAAAGCCGACTTCACTGGCTGAGATCAAAGATTCAGGCTGCCTTCTGGCATTTACAAATTCTAGCAGGGGCGTGGGAAAATTGTTTGTTCATACATTTTTGATGAGACTGAAAATTAGCACAACGCATTCTGGTAAGCTGTATAAAGATTACTCAAAAGAGAAGTAATGGACTCACCATAAGACCTAGCTATTGCATTCCTTGATATTTATTTAAAATAACTAGCCGGGCGCGATGGCGCAAGCTTGTAATCCCAGCACTTAGGGAGGCTGAGACAGGAGGATCGCGAGTTCAAAGCCAGCCTCAGCAATGGCGAGGTGCTAAGCAACTCAGTGAGACCCTGTCTCTACATAAAACACAAAGTAGGACTGGGGATGTGGCTCAGTGGTTGAGTGCCCCTGGGTTCAATCTCCAGTACCAAAAAAAAAAAAGAATAACTAAAATCATGATACTATATTGATATGAGCACATCAATGTTTATAATAGTCAAATTATGGAACCAGCATAGGTGTCCCTCAATAGATGACAGAATAAAGAAAATGTGGCATACATACACAATGTAGTTTTACTCAGCCATGAAGAAGAATGCAATTATGTCATTTGCTGGAAACTGAATGGAAATGGAGAACATAATGCTGAGTGAAATGAGCCAGACTCAGAAAGCCAGTGCTCAAATATTTCCCTCATATGCAGAAGTTGAAGAGAAAAAGGGAATTTAAAAAGGGTGGGATCTCATGAAAGATAGGATGGAGAACAATAGAGTCTAGGAAAGGATGAGGGGGAGGGAGAAGGGATGTTAAATGGGAGGAACAGTGGAATGAAATTGACCAAAATATACGCTGTGCCTGTGGGAATACATTACGATGAATTCCACTTCCATGCGCAGCTATAATGCACCAATTGAAAATGAATTGATTACAAATAAAACAGTGGTGTGTAAATATGGACCAGTCATTTCATGCCTATAGTCTTAATTTCTTGACACCAAAGTAGAGATATTATTGCCTTCTTACATGACTTAAGGAGATATAGCAAAAGCTAACCATTCTTACCAATAAATTCTTCAATATGTTTTTTATCCACATGATTTTAAATCTTTGGTATTTCAAAATGTAATATCATCAGCAAAATGACACATTTGAATGTCACTCTCTTGATACAAACCAAATGTTTTTCCTTCCCAATCTAATAAAGTATTGAGTGTTTGCTTAGGATTCCTTTACAAAGGTCATTACTGTCTTTGTGCTGGCCAAGTTTTTCTCAACTCAGTCCTGTGGAATAGGCCAGTGTCTTCAGTCTGGCAGGCAAAGGGAACTCAGTGTACAGGGAGCTGAAGTGGTGCTTTGAGTCTGGAACAAGTCCTAAAACTCTGTCATGGGCACTTACATTGTTATCATAAATCAACATAACAAATGCTAGGACTCAAACCAAATAGCTGTCAAATAAATCAGTTCCAAACTTCTCCTTGTGTTCAAAGGAGGTCATTGTGTAGGTTAAGGGACTTTCACTGTGGTTTGTTAGGATGAAACCTTCATGATAAATAGGCCTGGCCAAGGGGAAGGAGTTTATCACTAGGAGGTGAGTTTGAGATCACCATACTGGGATGGGGTGGAGGACAGCCCTCAAGTGGAAGCCACCACTTGGCAAGTGGCTTCACCCCTCTCTGGGAACAGGCCAGGCTTGATCTAGACACATGGACTGCAGCAAATTCAGACCTGTAGACAAGACTTCCCTCCTGTTCTCTCACCCACCACTGTTGTGTATATTATCAGTCTATACTGGGCCAAAAAGTAAGTATTGGAATTTTGTCCATCATAGGTATTATAAAATAGACCACTATACTCCCGAAAGTTTAAGAAATATCATTTTCCAACCGAGGTGCCAGTGAGTGATTAGTAATTCTAATTTAAGCCTGACAGCCACAGTGACAGGGTCAACAGACCTACCAATGTAGAAAGAATGCATGCTTTTAAAGAGCTCCACTTTGTTCATATTTGGTGGGGGGAAAAATTCTTCAAACTTAGATCAGCTACTTATAATTCATCAAAAATAATTCTCATTTTGTGGAAAGTAAATAGGAAAGCACATTTCTAAACCACATTGAAATTTTAGAAAAGACAGACTTTGCTTACAGATCTGTAAGCAAAACCAAGAAAGCAGTAGGTGTGGTTTCAGGTGGTGACGAGTGGCATGAAGAGACAAAACACAGGAGCAGTGGCGTCGAGAAAGAATAGGAAAGGTGGGCAGGGTTAGCTGAGGAGAGGCTGCCCTGAGGAGCAAGCCCTGTGCTCGACCAGAAGAATCAAGAGCAAACCCTGCATGGGTCTGGGGATGCAGGGCCCGGCCACAGGAATCGCCACGTGGTTGGGGCTCATTAAAGAGAGTGAAGGGTAAAGCAAAGTCTGAGGAGATGGCAGAGTCCTGTCCAGTCCATGTCCTTAAGGTGCCCTCTGAATGCTGAGGAAGAAGAGGAGGAAGACTTGTTGGGAAGCCATTTGAACATTTTAAGGAAAGGAGTTCAATGTTATGAATTTTGGGAGAACTCTGCTCTGCAGAAAATCAAGACTCTGGAGGTAGGGGGTGGGTCGGGGCCAAGAAGAGAAGCAGGGGGATCAAGTAAAATGCTATTGCAGAAATTTATTTTGTTTTCCCTTTTACTTGTTTTTGAGGTGGAGTCTCACTCTGTTGCCTAGGCTGGTCTCAAAGTTGTAGGCTCAAGTGATCATTCTGACTCCAAAGTCTCTGAATGGACCACCAAGGCCCAGATAGAAATTGAGAGTAGAGATGATGGACAGATTTGTTGGAATCAGTAAAGACGTAGTGAAGTGAAGGATTTCAGAATATTGTTTACAGGAAAGCAGAACCAACAGATTCTGGCTCATGTATTTTTGTGGAGTATGTGGAAAATCAACTGGTCCAGAACCTCATTTATGTCTGTCCCCTGGGGCTGCTGTGCTGGTGGTCCTATTTACAGAGATGTGATGCCTAGAAAAGAAAGGCTGGGAAGGATGGCATGAAGATAATGGGGAAAATAACAATTCTATTTTGGATGTGGGAACTTAGAGACATCTGGTCTACCCAGTGGTAATGGAAAAGAGGTTCTTGAATAGATGAATCTGGAGCTCCATGGGGCGGGCAGCACTGGAGATGAAAGCTTGGGAAGCATCAGCATTTGGATGATGTTTAAAGCCTTGGGCCTGCCTGAGGTATACTCCATTAATTTTGTACTTCCACCTGGGTCTTTTCCGGATTTCTATGAATTATAGGAATTCAGAATTTACCAGGACTCTTCTACTTTCCATTGCTCTGGTCAGTCCACATTTCCTTTAACATAGTACATGAAGTTGGCTGCTTCTATTTCTAGGTTTGTTGCAAATGTTTAATCAGACTCAGAGGTATGCTATTTTATGAGACTTTTCCCCTTGGGTTCCTTTTATTAAGGTTGATAACAAACTTGAGAATTTTTTTAGAATGGGTAGTGTCAACCTTACGCACATTCTTTGCATGAGGCCTAATTATGTATCAATTTCTGTTTATAGCAGAAGGTGTGCTCCTTTTAAAGTTGGAGGGGGTTAGATGCCTGCGGTGTTCACAGACTTTCAAGCCTACATTTTGAGCTGCTTCCATTTGGGATGTTGACAGTTTGACATTTTTAACAGGTCTAAGTTAAATAAAACATTATTTGAATAAACACGAGGAATATCATGCAGAAATGGGTTCATAACTAAGACTCTTGAGCACTTTTCTATCCATAATTTTTCATGAAATATTAATATTCAAAGATCAGGAATTTGTGTCAACTGAATTGCCATAGATTTAAAGATCTTCTAATAAAAGAAACTTTGAATTTATGCTTGATAATGAATACATTCTTGCTGTTTTTAAAAATTGAATAATTAAAATTATGTGATTACTATAATTATTTTAATAGGTTTTTTTTCTTGCCATATTTTCATCTATTTTATTTATCTTAAAATGTTCAATTATATTATATTTGCCAGATATGGAGATCATAATATCCAAATGTATCTGTGTGGCTATCCCAGAGAGCAACTTTACAGAATTTGTTAGGGCTGATACATACATACATACATACATACATACATACATACATGTGTGTGTGTGTGTGTGTGTGTGTGTGTGTGTATCACTAACTACTGTTGTTTAACATCATAATCTGGAAGCCAGAAGTCCAAGTTCAAATTGTCAACAAGGTGGATTCTGAGGCTGAAGGCAAATCTGTCCCATGCGTCTCTCCTGACTTCTGGTAGTGTGGGGGTGACTTTTTCCATTCCTTGGCTTATGGAAGCATCGTGCTGCTCTCTGCCTCCATCTTCACATGGGGTTCTACCTGTGTGCAGGTCTCTGTCTGTATTTCTCCTTCTTATAAGATACTAGTCCTGTTGGATTAGCAAGCATTCTAATAACCTTATTTTAATTTGAATACTTTATAAAGATCCTACCTTCAGTATAATCACATTCACATATTGAGGTGCCATAATATATTTTTGGGAGGAAGATACAATTCAGTCCACAAGAGTGTGTAATATCCTTTCCGTCCTAATGTTCCAAATTTTCCTGAGGCTTTATTAAGAAAATTCTGCAGACATGATCTCTTCATTAGTATTCCTGAAAGTGCATATGTAGCCCCATTTTTAAAAACAGTGTTATATGTTTACGGTACATTTATAAAACCAGTTTGCCTCCAGCCCTCACTTCCTTACTGAAGTCCAAACTTGTATTTCCATTGCCTTCTTGTTACCTCTAGCTGTATAAATGATAGACACATCAAGCTCAACATGGTCAAAGCAATATCTTTGTTTCTGCCCCCTCCCCAAATGTTCTTACCCCATTCTCTTCCACCTTGGCAAGTGATCCCTTCATCCCCTGCAACTCTGTCCTCAGAGTCATATCATCCTAATGAGTCTCTTTCCCTCTCTTCTAGTACTATATGCTGTATGAATTTTGTCTTTGCTCTTATAGCAAAGACAAAAGCTTAAAGCACTTACTAGTGCTTAGTGACTTCAAACACCATCAGTTTGTTCATTGCAATGTCTCAGAAGTCCAACATGAGTCTCATTGGCATGAAATCAAGGTGCCAACAAGCCTACATTCCTTTGTGGAAGTTCTGTGGAAGAATCTTCTGAATTTATTTAGGTTGTTGTCTAAGTTCAGTCCCAGGCAGTTGTAGGGTGAGGATCTCTGGCTCCTTGCTGGCTGGTGCTGAGGATTGTGCTTGACTTGTTAACTCCACCTGTATTCTTTGGCTCCTGGCTCCCTTCCTCCATTTTGACTTTGAATCTCTCTGACCTTTTCTTCTAATTCAACTCTTATCCCTACTGCCATATCTCTCCAGTTGTAGCTGGAGAACATTCTTGGTTTAATAGGCTTGAGCAATTGGATTCTGTTAACCTGGGTGCTTTCAGTGTCTTTCTAATTTAGCTCAACTGATTAAGTAACCTTCGGTTCATCACAGTAGAACCTAGATGAATATTTGAATAGCCATGATGGGGATCTTGAACCAGGAGCCATCTTCAGGACTGTTCCCCTCACAGCTGCTGGGCCTCTTTATGGCCATTTCAGCACACTTTACTTCTCTCCTGCTGCTACTACCGTAGTCCCAGTGGCCACTGTTTCTGAATAATTACAGTAGATTGCTCTATGGCCCCATCCATGATTTCTATGAATCATGGGTTTTCAGATCAAATCAAGACATTTCTTCATTTGTGTTCTGTTGTTCTAAGTAGATTCTCATGAAGCTTAGTACAGTACATATTAAATCAATCATTTTAAATGAAACCAGCTGCTGCCAGATCATGTCACTTGGATCTCTTTTTTGCCTTCCTTCGCTGCTTAGAATGAAATCCAAACCTTAATAGGGTCGTCAAGGCCCTGTGTACCCCTGATAAGCTCTGTCTCTCTACTGGACTATTGTACTTTGGTCATAGAACTTATCACCATGAGAAAATATCCATTTCTTTTATGGTGGATATTATTGTGTGTGACTGTCCATCTAGATGGGACACTCTTGTCTGTCTGCATCACACATTCAGGCCTGACAGCCCACTGACATGCTCACCATTTTTAAATTCCAGGGAAATTAATTGCTTTCGTATGTATCTGTCCAGTCCATTAACCTGAATATTAGGGTGTGTGCTATGTGCTGGGCACTCTCGTCTTAGAGTTTCCCTAGGCACGGAGAAGAGTTTTGAATATGCCTTAGACTAGGCCATAGACCCCAAAGAACTTGAAGCCTTTTCTCATTGTATTTCTCTCACTTCTATTCTACTGAACAAGTATTATTCCAATTTTATACATAAAAAAACTTCGTTGAGGACAAGTTTAGTAACTTTCCTAGGGAATCCTGATGCTACAGCTAGAACTGAGAGTAGTTGTTTCTCTCTAGATGTCTTTCTGCACCACAAGCTACATTTAATCATTCCCAACCCTCCTAAAGCATGGATAAATTATTCAATATTTTTCCAAAAGTGAATATGAGTCATCTTCATGTTATGGTTTAGTGTCTTTTTGTTGGCATTTATAAACCAAAGTTAGACATTAAATTATATGGAAGTGCCTGAAAATGATTGGCAGTGTAAGGCCACACAAGAGAAAACTTACCCAGGGCAATAAAGAAGAAAGGCTAGAAAGGAGTGCTGAGTTGCTGCGGGGTTTGGGGCTGGCACCTAAAATTGGTCCTTCCTTTCCACACTCTTGCCAGGGACTCAAAGAGGTAGGTACTCATTCCTTACTGAGTGGCACTCTTCCATTTCTAATTGTACATTTCCCATCACTTAAAGAGGCAGATGTGCGGGTAGGTCTCCAGGCTATAAAAACCAAAGGCTGGAAGAAATGATCATGAAGATCTCTTTAATCGGGCTGGGGTTGTGGCTCAGTGGCAGAGCACTTGCCTAGCATGTGTGAGGCACTGGGTTCGAATCTCAGCACCACATATAAATAAATGAATAAAATAATGGCCTATCAATGTCTAAAAAAAAATTAAAAAAAAAAAGATCTCTTTAATCCCTCCACAGATAGACTTGGGAATTATAAATGCTCATGTAATTTCCCACTTAACATGATAAAACAATGTAACTGCTTTTAGTGGGATATTTCTTGTGATCTTGGGGCATGGATGTTTGTTGGGTCCAGGTAATAGATGAGCACTGGAGACACATGGAGAAGATAAGTCCCAGACTTTCCATGGGACAGAGGATTTGGAAAGGCAGAGGACATCAAGGCAGAATGTGGGAGAGTATGGACCACTGCATACAGAAAGCAGACGTGCTACAGCAGAAGCCCTCAGTTTGGAGTCAGAACTGTGCTCAGACCCATGCTCCACATATACAAGCCTAGTGGCTTGATATAAATCACTCCTGTTCTTGAATCTCACTCATTTTTAAGAGATAAATAGTGCTTTTTTTGCAGTGGTGGAAGTTCTTGGCCATACATGTGAAGAACTTTGTAGGTCTAGATGGTGGATACTCTGTAACTCATAGTACCAAGTGCAGTGTGAATTTGGGGAGGCAGCAGGTTGGCAGTGAAGGCCTATGGTCACATGTTGCGTTGATTGTGCATATATAGAACATGCCTTTATTCCAAAATATGAGCTCCCGTATACCACATTCCAGCACCTGAGATTTCAGTGATAAAAGGAGAGCCTGCTTAGGAGCATGAATGCTTGCAAACATACCATAGGAAATATCTGTGTTCTTATTTTCACCCTCAATGTGTGATACAAAGTAACCCATAACGTTGGATATTTGAGGTATGTCTTAACACTGTACACTTATCAATTTAAAAGGAAAATCTGTTAGGTCATAATTAAATGTTTACTAGATGAAATTCACTGGAGGAATAAATAAGTTTGTTAACAGAGATAAAATTGAATTTCTAGCCGGGCACAGCGGCTCACACTTGTAATCCCAGCAGCTAGGGAGGCTGAGGCAGGAGGATTGCAAGTTCAAAGCTAGCGGCAGCAACTTAGCGAAGCTCTAAGCAATTTAGCAAGACTGTGTCTCAAAATTTAAAAAAAAAAGTTTACCAAAGTGGGCCAGGATGTGGCTCAGTAGTTAGGAGCCCCTGGGTTCAATCCTTGGGACAAAAAAAAAAAAAAAAAAAATTGAGTTTCTGGACGAAGTGGAAGTCAGAAGTCAGATATTGAGTGTCAGATATTGAATGTCTCTAAAACAAAGTTGTATTGTAAAACCCATGAGGGTCAGCCACATTCTCCATTGTATCTTTTATTGGAGTTCCCAGAGCAAAATGGGAGTTTGATAACTATTTGTTGAATGAATGAATGTGTGAATAAGAGACTTCTCCAGCTGATGATTTGTTGGGTTTGTAATAGACTTCTCTGCAATGTTTATACTTCATCATACATTCAAGATCTGCTCGTATTCATTGCCTTTTATTTTTAGGGAAAATGATCTTCCTGGGTTTTACATTTTATATTAAAATAATATGATAATGAAACTGTGTGCAGCAAGCTGTGTAATTAGCCATTTACTCTGGATCTCTCTGGGGCCTGCAGCCTATTTCAGTTTGAAAGCAGGTGTGTGGAGGGGTAATCTTGGTTACCTAAGGACAAGCAAGGATTTTTCTTGGTGTAGCACTTGAGATCCTGACAATAATGCCCATGATATTGAAGTGGGAAACCATCAGCACTACCACTGTGACATTATCATATGAAGCATGGATGAACCATTTATGTTTGTTTCATGAAATAGTTTGCATGAAGATCTTAGAATCTGGTTTGGAAACTAGAATTGAAAATGTTCATATTGCAAAAGTAGGTGGCCACCTTTCTAGTACTCTAAATGCACATGAAAATTAGTTCATTGGATTTATGACACATGACATGTGGGCTCATATCTGATGATGAGTGCATGCACACCTTGGAGTTAAAGGTATAAGAGGGTCAACACTGTGGTTGTTAAGACACCCATTGTGAAGTCCTTTGTCCTGTATTCCTGTTTCCTCTGTAACAGGGTCAAGAATAACAATAGAAATAGATTTACTTTAAAATTGCTAAACTATGCATTTATGTTATGTTTATCAGAATACTTTAAGAAATCATTAATATTTATTGTGTGGATTCACCACTCACGGACTTTAAGCTTTGAGGGGCACAGGAGAATTATAGTGAGGATTACTTCAATCAATCATCCTATGTTAATATCATCATTTTGAAAAGTGAAAAGCAATATTTAAATTATTGAATTTTTTTAATAGTTAAAGAGAAGGTAAAATCGTCTGTTGGTTTCTGTCTTTTTCAGTCATGAACATTGTAAGGCTCTTCCACTAGTGTCCCCCCTGGCCTGGTGTGCCACTCTTCCATCTGGGCAGACGGCTGGATGATTCACTCTGGTCCCTGTGGCCACAGGGCAGTGCCCTTGTTTCCTGCTGCGACTGCCAAGAGAGTGTTTGAATAGTGCTATCCAATGTCATCATGCTTATTATGCACACTGACACCTATCCATGGGGAGCTTGCCTGAAAGGAAATATTCGTATGTGATGCTCTGGTTTCTCAAATCCTCCCAGATGACAAAAACAATGGAATTATTCTTGGTATCAACAACGAGAAAATAATAACTCAAGTATGTCTCTACCTGTAATTCCCTGTTTGTGATAATATTAATACTGCAGCACTGATCACTAGTGCAGTCAGGAGCTGTTTGCAAAGTTCAAAGATGAATTATTATGATGGTATGTTTTATAATAATGAAGTAGATAAATTATATTATTAATTTCTATAAGAAGAGAAATAACATCATATAGTGTTTTATATGCATATATTGTTAAAGGCACTTCATTAGCACACTCTTAGAGGAATAAATGTTCTTGCCTGAGTCTTGGGAACAAAGAGTAGTAGGGAAAGGTTCATTTTACCCATTTGACAAAACATTCTGGAGAAATCTGTGGGGTGGGGGAGTGGATTGGAAGGGGTCTGGTGAATGGTTTGAGATA
This sequence comes from Geosciurus inauris, assembly GCA_004024805.1. Lineage (NCBI taxonomy): Eukaryota > Metazoa > Chordata > Mammalia > Rodentia > Sciuridae > Geosciurus > Geosciurus inauris. Next base: position 61,551 of record PVHX01009676.1, on the reverse strand, counting down.
TAATACTACCTTAAATACCTATGTTTATTTTAATATGTGCATAAATATTATCTGTAATTAGCCTGGTAATTTAACTTCTCAGATAAGAATGTTGATATAAATTAGCTTTCTGTTATTAAATTCATAATAATATCTTTCTTGTTTTAGATATTAATAGCTACTTGAAAAATTATTAAGAGGATCAGAAGTGACAACTTATGCAAAACCATTTGTAAATCATAAGGCAATAGATATGTTACCATTGTGATGTATTTTCTCATCTAGAAAAATAAGAGTTCTAGAAATCATGAGTTGTGGGAAGCAGACAATTGAATAGTACCAATTAAATATAATAAAATTATTTCAATAAATTTAAGATGATTAAGGGTTTTAGAAAGACCACATTAACATTTAGTGATCTAAATTTTATTTTTAATAACATGAATTAAATCTTCCAGTTATTTATGTGTTAATATGATCTATTTTCCTTCTCAAGAGAACTTTTTGCACCAAACATTAAATTCATATAGAAGAGTATGCCATTTTCCATAGTACTGAGAGTCCATACAAGTGGAGGAGAATGGAGACTGATCATTTTCATTAGATCCTAGATTTTAAAAAAAAAGGTGAACACTGTGATATGGAAAAAAGAAAAACATATTTGTGATACTTATTTTCCTATAGTTCAAATGTTTTGCTTGACTTTATAGATGTATGAAATATCTGTGCCCATATGTTGATACAAATATTGACATATTCCTCAGTTGTGATTTCATTTCAGAAGTGAGGTATTCTAACATATTTTTAGGTCTCTATATGGTATTACTAAAATAAAAAGAAAAAACCCTTTCCTGCTTTAAACTAGTCAAGTGACAATATTTATTAGATTTAGAATTCTTTACATTCTTTCCGTTTATTTCAGATCTTTATCTAGGAGCTTATATTCTCTTTGGTGGACAGGTCCTCTTGGGTGCCTCCACAATATCTGCATATATGTTGTCCCTATTGCATTTTAACCACCAATATTCTCATTTTTTTTTTACTTCTTATGCTGTTACTGCCGTGCTAATTTCTGACATTTCTTTTCAAATCAAACTTTTTATTCCTAACATCATTATCTGAAAGCATTCTGCTTAATAATTTTCAAATACAATTTCATGAGCTAGTCTTTATTTTAAAAGATGTGCACACTTATTCAATTATTGGCATGTTTTTCAATTTGCAAAAGCAAAATACACAGCATATTTAATGTATCTATAGAAAATATTTGGTATATATTATATAGAGATTTTTTACCTTTAGTGTGCCTCAGATATTGTTTAGAATTTAGATGTCAGCAAATTCTTTTGACATACTGAATATCTATGCATTTACTATATTAATGTATATATGTGATCCTGCCAAGTAGACATTACCTGCAAATGTCTTGGACATCAAGTGATGTCAGAGGAGGACAACAGGGAGTATATGGAGGACATTTGAGACATATATTTTCATCATAGATCATATGCTCAGGTCCATATTTATGGTTATGCTTCAGAATGGGATAAAAAATCGATTCAGGTCTCAATATTTGGAATTTCCTGCACGTAGACATAATTTATGGGTTTTAAAGTAACTTTTTAACTTTGTAATTCATCATCATGTAACTCAAGTATCACCTGAATGACAATAGAACACCATCAAATGGCCCCCCAAAACTTCTACCTTTAAGGTCCTCAGACATATAGTAGGACTCTAAGGAAGATAGCCATTTCCACGTGTCATTTCTCATCATCAAAATACTCAACTCTCTGTCCTAAAAAACCAGTGAAAAGTCTAATTACACTGACTGGTCATAGAATTGTACTCTCAGGCTTTTGCCTCACCTTTGATTTACGTTGACCTCATAGATCTGTTAAAATCTGTGTGATTTGAGACAAATATAAACTAAAATAATGACTTACCCCTTTGGAATGTGCATACAAACTATGATAAAATTCCATCCTTTGCTTAAGCTGCTTTTTTTTTTTTTAAATATTTTTTTAGTTGTTGATGGACACAATGTCTTTATTTTATTGCTTTGTACGTGGTGCTGAGGATCGAACCCAGGGCCTCACGCATGCGAGGCAAGCGCTCTACCGCTGAGCTATAATCCCAGCCCTTAAGCTGTTTTTTTAATACAACAGAAAACATGCACCAATTTCTTATCATGTGAAAGTATGCACCATGGCAATTTCAGTAAAAAGGGAAGTAAGTTACCCTTGTTATCCAGTAATAAGGTACCTACTGATAAAATATCAACTATTCTTCACATTATTATTTTTCAAAAAATATTCCCCAGTCCATGGTACTCAATTGTGAATTTAAGAAAAGCACATTATTTCTTGGGGAAAATTGTAAACTTAGAGCATGATATGGAAAACATACCATAAATATACAGAGCTAAATGAGCCTTGGTTTTTCTATCCAGTCCTTCAGATGGTGTGAGTAGTTTTGAAAATGCCAAGAAATCATTGCATTCCAGATGTACTCATATTCTAATGGGAGAAGCCTCGGTGTTTAGGAGATTTAAAAAGTGGTCAGAAAATCTAAATGAATGCTTATTTCAAATAGTGTAATATGAGTTGTAGAACCAACTTAAGTTGTGATATGCAGGCATGGACCTTGTTTTTAGGATACTGGCATTACTGGCAACATTCAGAAATAAGTGGTTTTCAAGAGTTATATGGGAAAGTCTTCAGAGTTCTCAAAGGACAGCATAACATTTCAACAAATCCCCATTGTTGCTTGGTGCCTGGTGCTTGGTCCCCAGGGAGAAAGTGCAGTTTATCCATGCTGAAACTGGCTCCTGACCCTGCTCCCTATGCACCCTATGGCACCGTGGGATAAGGAGCAAACTTAGAGATTGTTCTTAGTCATTCAAGAACAAATGTGACAAATGCACTGTAATTCTTAAATATTGCTGATCAAATATTTAAATGCTGTTATCAGACTTAAAAGAATACTGACAAAGTAAAAACACAAAGAGAAGGTATTAGTCAGAATACTAATGTATTTTCGTTGCTGTAACTTAAATACCTGACAAGAACAACTCAGAGGAGGAAAAGTTTGTTCTAGGCTTATGGTTTCAGAGGCTCAGTCCCTGATGCTGATGCAGAACCTCAGGTTGGAAGGGCATGGCAGAGGAAAGCTGCTCAGTTCACAGCAGCCAAGAAACAGCTGAGAGCCACCAGGGACAAAACCTAATCCCCCTGGGGCATGTCCTCCAGCCATGCCCCACATGCTTACAGTTACTGCCATGCATAGCATATTCAGATTATTAATGTATCGGGTGATTAATCCACCAAGAAGGGTGCAGATCTCATAATCTAGTCATTTCAGCTCTGAACATTCTTGCATTGCCTAACATGAACTTTTGGGGGGCACCGCATATGCAATCCATGACAACTAACCTCCTAGCATTATAGGGATGCCGGTCATGTTGAGACTGCTGATCCATCTGTAATCCTCTTCATGATGAGTACCCTTAACCCCGTCCTTTCCACCCAGCTTCCCAAGGCACACTTTACCTCTTTGGAATTAAAAGACAGGATGTTGGAGGCTAAGTGTAAGAAGTGTGTAACAGCCAAGGAGAGCACATCCTGTGGGGAATGATTACACAGTGTATAGATGTAGATGGGATTTAATGGGATTTAATGTATTGAACTGTGGTACATTTTCCAAAACTTTACAATTTACTCATGCTTGTTTTAAAGGCACTCCTCTGGTATTTTTTGAATCTTAATTATGCTTTCTTGTTTTTTCAGGGTAGATTGTGTGTGTGTGTGTGTGTGTGTGTGTGTGTGTGTGTGTGTCTGCATGTTTGAGGTAGTGTCTTTGGCTAATGTCTTAGCCAAACACACTGTGGGATGAATTTAAAATGCTTAGTCATGTGCGTTTTCTTGTTGGTATTCCTTAGATGCCTTGAGCCGAGGGCAATGACATAATACCTAAATCCAGCCAGAGAAACAGGGCCCACTCTGTTTTGATAGAGTATTATTCATGATCACCACTTTATATAAATGTTTAAAGAATATCAAATAAAGACACAAACTAATCATGCAAAAAACATTGAAACAAATGTCAGTCTTAATGCTCACAGATTAAGGCATGATACTTTCAGTAATCAGATAAGCTTAGTTATTTCCAAAGACAGTGCCTTAAATATATGTTTGAAATATGGAAAAGGGCAAAACATGATAGACATATTCCTTCTGATAATAAGCAAAAAATGCTCCCAAGTTTTCCTTAAGGAAACTCTCCTCTTATAATGTAAAATATTGAATTTTGCCAAGGTGTTGCAGAGTGGGGAGAAAGGGAGAGTGATTACTTTGAAAAATTCTGCATTTGTTCTTGTTGATATTTGGAAAGGGCATGTATTCGTAGTTAAGCTGGCACATCATTGACATGTTTCTTTGCCTTTAACTAATGATTGTGTTTCAAAAAGTATGCTCTTAATTCATTCTCTTGCAATCATGGTCGTCAAGATTTTGGTCACTGAAATGCCTGCTTTCATTTTATTTGTGCCCCAAATGTGAAATCAATATGAATTTCATGGATTGATATTTTACAACATCAGGAATGCCAAGGGGTTTGCTGACCATTACTAGGATGGCCAGCTTCACATTCTGTCTGAGTAATTAACGGTGCTTTGAAGAGAGTGAAATTAATTTCATACTAGGGTGGAGAGCTGCGCCTGCAATCACTTGGTCATAATCTGCCGTTGTGTGAGCATTAGTTGGAGATACAGTGGAGAAACCATGTAACTCACCCAGTGTAGGGTCCCACACAAGAGGCTTATTTCCTGGTAGAGCACACAGGACTGATTACTTATTTTAGTAGTAGGACTTAGAGTGTCCCATCTTAGAGTGTATCTTAGAGATAGGCTTCAGGTTCACACTGATGGATGTTTACGAGCTGGTGTGTGAGTGTCAGTATGTTCCTAGTCTCTACATCCTGAGGGTCCTATTTCTAGTTCCAACATAAGGATTCAGCAGAAGTAACACTGGGGATTTAGTTATATCCCAGTAGCTGTCACTGCCAGGCCCTAGGCAGAGGTCCAGCTTCATTTGTTACTTCCGTCCCCTGGCGCTTTCTCTTCTTCTTTGCTTTGCCTCCTTGTACAGTCTATTTTGGCCATGGGCGGCAGAGGCGACTGCTGGACTACAAATGAAAAGCGGAGCTGGCCCTGAAAGTGTTACTCCTTGCAGCCATTTAATTGCAGCAGGATCTTCGTGTTGGAGCATCACTGTGCCCCTTGGAAGGAAGACTCAGTATTTGGCTGTCCGTCATGTGCAACTTTAATTAGAATTACAGACTCTTATATTTGAATGCTGATTCTCACAAAATGAGAAGACAAAATTTCAGGAGTCTAGTCTTTCAAGAAGCCTCTTCTAAATGTCAATATTTAAATGAAACATTTAAATATTGATATTAAGATTATCTGTAAATCACTACAAAGTCACTTATAATTTATAACATTACATTTTTTTTTTATGTTAAAGCTGCTTATTTTTCCAACTGGCTACAGTGTTAACAAATAAAAGTGACCATAAAATTAAATACATCCTGTTTGCTTGCTTGCTTACTTGCTAAATTTCTTTTCTCCAAAAGGCCATGGCACAGTGAATTTTTACAAAATTAATGAGAACTATACCAAATGGTGATTCATCTATCCTTGAGTTCTGTTTTTATTTTGTAAAACTTAAAAATATTGTATTTTACAAATAAATTTGGCAAAAATATTGCTAGAAAATTCTGAAGTTCACATGCATTTTTTTTGTTACCAAGGATTGAACTCAGGGGTACTCTACCACTGAGCCCCAGCCCCAGCCCTAGTTTTTTGTGTTTTATGTAGAGACAGGGTCTCACTGAGTTGCTTAGCACCTCGCCGTTGCTAAGGCTGGCTTTGAACTCGCAATTCTCCTGTCTCAGCCTCCCTAAGTGCTGGGATTACTCATGTGCATTTTTTCCTTAAGAACATTTAATAGAAAATTTTATCATTTTCTTATGAACATGATTTTATATATTCCAAATATCTAGGATTGAAAATAATTTAGGACATTTTTAAAGTATATTACATACATAGAAAGAACATGTGGCTTCAAGTCCAGCTCACTCACTGGATCACAGGTGGAGATCCAGTCATGTCACTGTGGTGACTGATGGCTCGTTTTCTTTGTTGGGTAATATTTCACTGAGCATATATGTCCATTCTAGTTGATGGACATGCCAGTACTGTACAGTTGGGGCTCATTAAGCATTATGGTAGCTGGTGTCTGTGTCCTTGTAAGCATAGTTCTGTTCTGTATATACTCAATAGTACAATTTTTGACAAGTACAGTATGCACACAAGGAGTTTTGAAGAGACTGACAAGCATCACATTTACCATTTTACATTCCCACTTACAGTTTTTGGAAGTTTTGATAATACCTGACACTTGCCAATATTTAGCATCCTCTTCTCTCTCTCTCTTTTTTCTCTCTCTCTTTCAATCATTCTGATGAATATATAGTGCCTGCCATGGTGGTTAATAATATATATACATACATATTTTTATATATTTTATATATATGCACATATACATATATTTCCTATGAGTAATGACAATGATGACATTTCACTTATTTATTAGACGTGTGGATATGTGGATATCCTATATTTGACATTCTTCAAATGTTTTGCCACTTTTGCTATTGAGTTGCTATTAGCTTGGTATTATATTGCGTTCCTGACTTTATACATATGCACAGAAAGGATGAACATATTTTTTCACTACAGTAGTTTTGCTTTCTTAATGCTGTTTTTATTAACAGAATTTCCCAGTTTTAACATGGTCCCATTTATAACTTTTTATTTCCTTTTATGATTAGCCCATTTGGGGTCCTGCAAAGAGAGCCACGACTGATTTGAGGCCAGATGGTGTTCCACGCTTTCGTTTCCAAGCTTTTCCATTGCGAGCTACATCTGCACTCTGATGGGCGGGCCCTGCTGTATATTTTGGGGATGGAGGTCAAGGTGCACCTCTTTTCTCATGAATCAAGAGCACCGTCTTTGCCTCTGCACTGCTGTCCCATTTTCTCTTAAACCAGTGCATGTATGGCTTGTCTGGACTTTTCCTGTTCTATGATTGTTTCTTTCTCCATGCATGGGCACCACACAGTCTTAACTATTGCAAGTTTCAAGATCCAGATTTGTTCTTTTCCTTCCAAACTGTTTGCTGTTCTTGGCCTCTGCATTTGAAATGGATTTTGGAATCCAGCATTTCTTAGCTTAGCCTCTCTTCCCCCTGAAAATATGTAGTAACGTTTTGATCAGAATTGTTAAATCTGTCAGTGAATACAATTAAATTGAATTCCTTATGATATTGAATTTGCCAGTCCGTAAATATTTCCCTCCAATAATTTAGTTATGCTTTAATTTCAATACTGTTGTTTGGTGTTTAGTTGTATTCTACTCTCATAGATTTATTCCTAGGTATTGAGTGCTCTATGACATTATAAATGCTATTATTGTTTTAATTATCCTAATATAGAAAAGAAATGGATGTGTTTGTTCAATAACATGTTTTCTTCATTGCCTGAGACCTCCAGGACCATATTAAATAGAAGTGATGTCAGTGAATGATATCTCATTCATATTTAATGGGAAGTTTTAATACTTAACTCTGATTATAATTTTTAGGCACTGATTTTGTCATTATTGAATTGAGGAGATCCCTCTATATTCCAGGTTTGCGGAGATTGTTTATTTTGGTGCTGGGGATCAGACCCAGGGCCTTGCATATGCTAAACATATGCTTTGCCACACATTACAAATGCACATTTAGTTCAAAAAGGAGAAGAGAAGAAGGAGAAGAAGAAAGGGAGGGGAAATGGAAGAGGAAGAGGAAGGAAGTTTGGTTTCTAACCAAAATTCTCAGCTGGAGCACAAGGTTACAAAGGCATGAAGGACAGGGAGAGAAAGGAAGCCCAGCCGAACCTACAGAACCTACAGGGAGGGAGAATGAATGGTGTTGGGGTCCTTCACCTCCCACACACTCAGCACCCTTCCCTTCCCAGTGTTATTAAGGGGAGGTCAGGCCAAGGTAAGTTTTCCACAAGTAAACAATAAACAGTATACCAAAAGTCAAGATGAAACAGGGGATTGGTGCTATCACAAAATTTAAAAACGTAAGAAACAAATAAGGAAGAAAAGAAAGGAATGTAAGAATAATATGAAAAAGTCAAAAGAAAACAAACAAAATTATCCCCATGTAATGTAAGAGAAAGTAAATCACATTCTTTTTAATAGTGTGACAACATTTAAAATCATGAAAAAAGGTGAAGTCAAGGAATATATCATAAGACAAATAAGGTTTAAAAAGAGTATCAATGATGGGCTGGGGTTGTGGCTCAGTGATAGAGCACTTGCCTAGCATGTGTGAGGCACTGGGTTCAATCCTCAGCACCATATTAAAAAGAAATAAATAAAATAAAGGTACTGTGTCCATCTACAAGTAAAAAACAATAAAATAAATAACATCAATGAGATGGCAGAGCTCTTGAAAAAATACAGGAAAAAAGGAAGAAGTGAAGCTGTTGTTGAAACCACATTGATAGCATCAGAAGACGACTGCATCCTACAGAAACCAGGAGGGCAGGTGTGAGGAAAAAAGCAGAACAGAGAAAAGACAATACAGAAGCAACTGAAAAGAAGGGAAGAGATACAGGAGAGTGCGGACTGGGAGTGAGATTCGGGGTGACTTATTTTCACAGCACTTTATACCAGGGTAAATAACTTTCTTAGGAGAGGGAAGTATCAGTCTAGCTTTCCAATTCTCCTCTGCAAGTTTCAGTGTCAGAAGCCATTGATGGTGTCACAAATCATTCCCATTTCTCCAAAATTAGAAGGGAAGAAGAGTATGACATAAAAATTGGATTCCTTCTAGTTCATATACTCAATTTAAGGAAGGCCTTCACAGAGAAGGGGGTGAGCCGAGCTTCCCAGGTACCAGGGCATCCCCTTCCAGGTGAGTGATGCCTCCTGCGTTTGCAGAACAGGGACATTTGCCTACTTCACAGGCCACAGGAAATCATCTCCAATGTGCACTTACAGAAAATATAGGCACCCAGGAAATTTTCTTACAAAATTGTCATGAAGACAGCATAATCAAGACCTAAATCAAGGTGAATGATTTAGGTCTAGATATGCAATTGTATTAAAAGGATATAGAGATTGGTGTTGAGAATCTGTATAAGAAGGAGCTCATACTTTATAAAAGTATACTTATGATTTTTATTTTATACAAGTGTGTATTGTCTGATTGTTTTTTCAGGGGTGGGGATCAAGCACATGGCCCTGTGTGATAGTGCTCTATCACTGAGCTACATCCCAACTTTAAATTTTTATTAATACATTTATGTTGTTTTAAAAATCAAAACTTCATTTTAGATAGTAACCTTTTTTAGCTCTTATTTGAGCTGATATTAATTATACCATTTTTCAAATGAGGACTCAGTTTCCTTTCAGCATCATCAAATTCTATCCTAACAATTTACATGTGTACATTATTTTAGAATTGATGTTCTTGCACAGATATCATCTTATAATACTCATAGCAACCTAATCACATTGAGCTGTTTGCTCTCTTTTCAGTAACTTTCCCTGGATCATCTAATTATAGTATGTGTACCATTTGGTACACAGTTCAATACAAAGTGTTTAAAATACTTTGCTGAATATGTTTTCAGAAGTTGTGGCTACAATACAGAGAATCAGGTAAAAGACTCAAAGTTGTTTCAGTAGCTAAGGGGTGAAGGCATGTATCAGTATATAAAATCTGTCCTCAAAGTCAGCATCTATACATTTTTCTTTCCTGCGAGCCTGTTCAATTTCTACAATTCTGTACACTTTATGTTCCTTTTAAATTGCAACTTCATTTCAAAATCAAAATAATTAGAACAAACTTGTGTTTATCAGTGTCCTCCTTTGAAACGAACACTAGAACAGCTTTAATATGAATTCAAAACCATGTTGAGGCTATGCCTTGCTTTCTCATTCTCCAAGGAGACAAAGTCTAGAGTCAGTTTGAGAGTCTTTTTATGGTCTCTGCATTTTGATGTTTTCTTGTGTTGAGATAGGGATAAGAATCCAGATACAAATCCAGGGCAAAGGAATGGAAGATTAGAAAACTAGAATTTGCTAGGCAGGCTAGTGGGAGGGTCCTTTTGTGATGAAATGTTGCATAAATAATGCTGGTGGGGGTCTAAATTCGCGGTTGCCATGGAGACCTTTGTGCCTGGCTGAACTCTATTCTCCTTTCTTTTAAGAAAGCAACCACTAGGCTTGTGGTATCACCAATGCATCTTGCTCTGCTTTCTCTTAAACTGTTTGTGAGTGAAAGCAGAAATTAAACTATGATAATTTGGCGTCCTGACTTTTTCAAGGCTGTTCTGCGTGGTTTTTGAGTGCCTCTGTGGTTCTGGGAGGGAGGAGCAGGTGGGTGCAAGCCGAGAGACCCGTCTGTGCCCACACCCTGCGGCCTGGGGAAGGAGGGCAGAGTGACCCTTCCCGTCTCTGGAACTAATCGACTTGTTGGCCTAGACCACAGTTTTCAAGTGTTTAAGGACCATTTATTTCCAAAGGCACAGCAAAGGTAAAAGAAAGTGGAAACTAACCATATTTGGGTTCTCAATCCTTTCATTATCGATGTTGTTTGTAATGATTTTAGCAAAAGTTTTAAAACTGCAGGTTGAGAGAGATGTTTAGCAATTATGATAAAAATTTACTTGGAGCCTTCTGGTTGTCAGTGTAGTCGGAGTCTGAACATTGAAATTGTAAATGCCAAAGAGCTGAATTAAACAGAAAGTAGTGATCAGGATTGATGTGCCATTTCCTTATTAACTAACCATTGTGTGTGTTTAATAATTGGTTTTAGTAAAACTTACTTCACACTTTAGATTTTATGAAAGTTATGTTTATCCATGCAAAGAGTCATTACAATTCAGTAAGAAGCAAGAGTTGATTTGAAAACTGTGGGTTTTTATTTTCCCTTCAGTGCACAGTTAAATGAATAATCCCGCCCAGGAGGAAATTATTCCTAGAGAATAAGGCACTAGCCTCACCCTACTAGTGTCACTAAGTGACTGTAAAATTCAATATATTAAGCAGCTAACTGGTTGTATTGCATTCCCTTTTCTTGAGATTATTTGGGTTTCAATGATGAGCCTTGTATTGCAGCTAGAATACGATAATTACATGTTTTGATCATCCTAAACGGTACCGGTGTGCACACATTCCCTAATTACAGAAAACCTTTACTATCCATGTGTTTCCACATTGCTTTTTATTCAGATAACTCATGGAGAAAACTGTTGACCAAAATGGATTATGGCTCCATAGATTCCACAAGTGCCACCGTTGTAGTTTAGAAAAGTGTGAACAGATCAAAGAAATAAGTTGATGGAGGAAAGCTAGATTTTACACAAGATGAAAGTCTGTTTGTAGGAATTGTACATTCGATTGTCATATATTTGCAACTTAGGTGTGCATTGTGTGATTGTGAGTACAATAAAATGGAATGCCTTAAAAATCTTTAGATCTTTACCTTTAAAACTAGTGTGTTTTGAAAGGGGTGATAATAGTGACAGAATTATTTTCAACTTAAGTATGAAAATGACGAGATTCAACTTCTATTGATAAATATTTGAAATGTGAAGTACTTTTGGAACTCAGACGTAAGTACAAAGAATGATCATATTGTCTTCAAATGCTTTATTTTTTTCATCAAAAACAAATTTGTATGTGTTTTAATGTTTCCATTGCCTAGTCTGGGTATGTTTTTTAAATAGGAAAGCTTGCATGTACTCTAGCCTTACCTCTTACTAAATATTTCATTTAAATTAATTAAAAGTTAAAAAGTTATGTTAGTCATAGTCATACATATTAAGGCAAAGAAATTTTTATTTCTAGTAAATGTTAATAAACATCAATGGTATAGATTGAGAATAGTAATTTAAGAAAACTTTAATCTTGGGAAGTATTTTTCATATCAACTATTATTTAATATTACCTAAATATAAGAGTAAATGACTATGAAACTTCACTTTAGGTATATAATATCTAGGCATTCACACTTTTTGTAATATCTGTGTAATATATTTAAGTAACATTGAATCTCAAAACCGTATGACACAATATCTTCATGTGATCCAAATGGAGTTTTTAAAATTTTAACTAATTAGATGGCTTGATTCACTATTACATTGTCACAGAATACAAATATTCTATTTAAAATGGAATTCTAACTATTTTTAATTTTTTAATTAAGGTTTTTATATGAGTTGATATACCTGAAAATATAGCAAACAGTTCTTTTTAAGTGTTTCAATTAGTGCTTTGTAGTTATACATAATATTGGAGCTAATTTTGACATAATTATACATGCATGGGATATAATTTGTTACACTTGAGTCCTCAGTACTTTCTTGTTTCTGTGCCTTCCTCCCTACTCTGTTCCTCTTCCTCTATTTACTGGTCTTCCTTCTATTTATTCATAGATTTTTTTTAAACTGGTGCTTTATAGATATACATAAAGGTGAAATTTACTGTGCCATATTCATATAAGTACATAGCATAATTTGGTTATTTTCATTCTGCTGTTTCATCCTTTTAGATAGCATCTTAAAACATAAGGAAAGAGTTGAACAATGTGATTCTAAAAGAAACATATTGTGAAGATTTCCAAATGCCAAGTTACAAAATGCTTTCTAGGCTATTTACTTCTATGTATTATTCACAGATTCAAGAATGAGAGAAAAATAGTTTCAATTGTTTAAAAAAATGCATTTGCCCAGGCAATACAAAGTTTGATCCAAATGGTCCAAGTCTGCTGAGTTGCAGAATCTCAACTAATAAGTTTGACAAAATGTTCACTTGGAATGGCTCATGAATAAAGATGTGTTTATGTTGTGTTTTTCCAAGATGCTTATTAGCACATGAATGCTGATTTAGAATTCTGTCTGCAGGTTTTTTTTTATAATTGTAGTTTGCAGTACCTTGTATTCAACAAATATTTTGGATTCTCTACTATGTGTTAAACATCATATGATACTCCCTGCACAAAAATGGAAAGAAGTGTTGCCCAGAGAGCTCAGGGGCTCAGCAGTCTGACAGGGATCCAGATATGTGAACTCGTAACTGTGATGTAGTGAAATAATTGCACCGTGGCAGCGTGGCCAAGGAGGGGGTGAAGAGCAGGAGAGTTTCTATAGTGCACTTCAGCGTATTTCATCCTTCCTGCCTATCAGAGATTAAGAAAGTTATTTGCACAAAATAACCATGACTAAAAGATTATTTAATGATAGCAGCCAAAGAAATCCTGTAAAAATGCAGGTCCAATCATGTTACTACTCTCAACAGAATAAAAGTCAAAGTCCTTCTATGGACAATAAGGGCCTCCATGGTCTGCCACAGCCTCCTTGTCCTTTCCCGCATGTCCTAAGATTTCCCCCTGCTCTTTGCTCAAGCCTGGGAAACTCCTTGCCTCCCCTGGAACACCCTCTCTGCCTTTTGCTTCTGCTGGCGTCGCCATCTTAGCTCCTGGTTTTCTCCCACAGATATGCACATGCCTCACTCCTTCATTTTATCATCTGCTCTGGTGTCACCTGATTAATTTAAAGTGGCCATTTACAGTTGCAAATCTACAGTCACTTATGTACCAACACTCATAGCCAGGTGTCCTGTGTCATGGCCAAATGGGAGCTGAGGATTTCTCATTGATGTTAAGTGACATCAGATAAGACTTAGTGAAAACACCCGGAATCATGGTCCCTCTTGCATCTGTCAGGATGCCTTTGGCCTCTCTTTGCCTCAGTTTCCTCACCATAAAAAGCATGGCTGTTACTCTAATATCACAGCTCCCCTTTCTAATGTTCAATGGCTTATCTGTATATTCTCCAAAGTATTAAAAGAACACAGAGAAGTATACATAAACTCTGAGATATTAAATCATTTTTCCAACCTCCATGAAACATGGGAAAAAGGGTTCAGTGGCCTCAATTATTTATGTGATCATATTCAATGAGCAGTTCTGTTTAAGTCCTACAGAAAACACTAAAACAAAAAAACAAAAAGTCCTTAGGATACTAAGAATTACCAATCAATATTAATCCTGTTTGTGACACTATTTGATTTTCTTTGGCCAGATCTAATACGGGTACTTCCTATAAGGTATAATAACCATGGGTGTATTTTGTGCTTTTTGGATCAAACCACCTGCTTCTACCCCATCAAGGTCATACTACCTTTGACACATTTAATTACAATCAGCACATGTGATTTTTAAAGTATTCTCTGCCAGCACTAGAAATTTAATAAACCCTGCGTTGTGGCTAATGATATGTGCCCTTCACCAGGTTATAAATGTTTCCCAGAGATAAAAGAATTACTTTCTCTAGGAATAAAAATATTGAACTAGAGTGTAGTTTCCAATGGTCTAGCTCCTTTTTAAAGAACAAAAGACAATTTTAAATGTTGGTCCACTGTCTGATTGTTTCAAGACAAAGCAAGTAGGTTGCTAGTAGCCTTCTTCATCCTGGAAACCTCAGCTACGGTTTTCGTCTGCGCTGCGTCATTGGCATGTTTGCTCCTGCAGGGGGCGCCACCCTGAATAAGGTTATTCTTTAGTCAGCTTTCTCGCTGCTGTGATTTAAAGTCCCAACCAGCACAATTACAGAGGAGGAAAAGTTTATTTGAGGGCTCACGGTTTCAGAAGTCAACGGAGGGCTCCATTCCTTGGAGCTCGAGATGAGGCAGGGCATCATGGCTGGAGAGAGTGGCAGAGGGAAGCAACTCAGATCATGATGATCAGAAAGCAGAATCAGAGACTGTACTCTCCAGAGACAAATAGATACCCCACAGCCACACCCCCAAGAAATCATTTCCTCCAGCCACACCCCACCTCCCTCCAGCTACCACTCAGTTAATCCCATGAGAGATTAATCCACTGGTTAGGTTAGAGCTATAGCTCAGTCATTTCTCCAGACCTTCTTGCATTGTCTTAAATGTACATTCTGGGGTGACACCTCACATCCAAAACATAACAGTTATTTATTGCGTGCTCCCCACATTCATCACACATTCCTTCTCCATGAAATTTCATCTGCTTCACCTCATTGTAAACCCTCATGCTCTTCTGAGCCAATTTCTGGTAATTTTCATCAGCATTAATAGAGTTTCTTCAAGAGATACTGTATTCAGCATTGAAATGTTAAATGTAATTGAATTTAGTGGCTGGGGTTGAGATTAACTGCATATATATTACCATGAAGTACTTGTGCCCAAAACCAGAAACCTTAAATACAGTGGTGGAGATGGAAAGGAATTAAAGAGGAGGACTTTGAGTCAACACTGGGGCTGTGTCTTGGGAATCACAGGCCTTTTGGTGGCCTGCCTATTTGGCCCTGCCCCCCTCCAGCTCTTATGTTGTACTGGAAGCTGGCACTGACCCAGTCTGCCAGTGCTATCCTGGTCCTGACATGAATTTGCAGACTCACATATATTTGGATATACATTTTGCAAAAATAGTGCACATAGATTGGACAAATGCCACACATTTTTCATTTAGGAACTTATCCCTGGCTCCGTAAAATTAAACAGAAAAATTTTATTTCTTCATTTAAAAATGGATAAACCTGACCCCTCCTTTGATCTTGTTATTAGTCTGAAATAATAATTGATAAAATTAGTGAGCATATCCTGTGTCATTCTGATTACATATGAAATCTAATTAAGTCCTATGAAGAACCCTATGTCTTAGATATTATCCCTATGTTATCGATATAAAACATTAAACTCTGAGTAATGATGTCATTGCATGATATTTCCAAGAGCATAGACATAAATTGATGCAAGATTTTGAACTCAGGTGTGCTCAGCTGTGATGCTGCCATGCGTCAGCTTCCTGTGCAGTGGCACTGGCCAGTAGAACCATTTCACTTAGATTTAAGCAGCCCCTCATAGGCCTTTGCCTGTTCATTGACTTCCTGCTTATTGTCTGCCCCTCACTCTACTTTGTTTGCTGCTTACTTCCACATAGATGCTTAGGTCTCTTTCCCTTATCCTGCAAACACTTGATCTCTGGAACTGCTTCTTCTTTCTTGGAATCCCAACAGGCCTAGAGCCCAGGGATTGGTAATGGGTGATATGAAACCTAGTAAGTGCAGCTTCCTGACAATCTCCAGGGCTGAGGCTGGACCTCTGCATTTCTAGTAGTATTCTGAGACACCTGACTATGAGGGAGGTGGAGAGACATGTTCAAGGGTGAACTGAGAGCTCTCTGCAGGGACATTGGGGCAGGATAGAGCATGAAAACAGGCAGGTTATACTGGAGACTAGTGTGAGTGATGGGTTCAAGGTGAAGACAGCTTGGAGGGGTCAACAGGGTGTGATTAGTTTGAGCCTTGTGATTTTCCAGGCCCACTCTCTGCTGTCAGTCTGCTGTGTTTGCGCATGTACAAGTGCAGTAGTGACAGGGAAGCAGCCAGCTAAGAGGGGCTCACAAGATGGGCCACACCATTGCTAAGAAGGTGTGTACCAGCCATGCTTTTCAAGGCTGAACCTTTTTTTTTGTTTGTTTTTAACTTTGATCATAGTTTTATTTGTTGAACTTTTAAAAAGAGGCATTCCTTTTCTTTTCAAAATTTTATTTTAATATAATATCAAATTACAGTAATAAACTGCAATAAACTAGTATACACTTTCAATTAAGATTCTTTGCCAAAATGGGCCATTTGTTATTTTTGCCCTCAAAGGTTTTCTTTTTAGAACATTCTAATTATGCATAGTAGTTGGGTTCATTTTGACAAAATCATACATGTAAAGAATTTGATGTCAGTTACCATGCCCCCTTTTCCTCCCCTCCTCTCTCCCCTGTTCTCCCTCCTCTGATGATTCAAGGCTGAATCTTCAGATGTCCTCCCTATATCTCTGTCCACTTCCTCCTCCTCTCTTCTCTGCTTTCACAGTTGTATTACTTATCTTTTCATTTGCTCTCTCGTTTATCATTTTCACTTTATTCATCAAGTGTATGGATGCTTCATATCTTCAAAACTTCTCAGAAGAATATTTTTAGTTCAGTGGCATCTCATAGGTATTGTTCATCCCTATTTACTGAACTCCTGCTGTTTTCCAACTGATGTTCTAGAAGCTAGGAATAAAGAGAGGACCTAGTCCGGCTGTTCCAGCAGGGATCAGGAGATAAGGCAACGATTATTCCTATCACTGCCTCTTCTTTTCTAAGGAAAAGCAACCCAGGAGTACAGAGCATCACCGTTACAGATAGGCTGTATCACCCCAGGGAGACCAGATGAGTCTGTCACTATTGGTTGTATCTAAGACTTTATTGTTCACTTTCATTTTTAATAGGAAGCTAGGGAAACGTTACTGTCAACCTTGTGTACAGATAACAATAATGTGTTCAAGAAACTTAGAGAATGTGTGAGGTTTTCATTGAAGACAAAATTCTTAGTGTATTCAACCAGATATGAAACACTGCAGGGTGGCGGAAAGAGTGTAGGAATGAGGGCCAGAGGCTTGGCTTCGTGTGCTGGCCCCAGGGCACTCCAGTGGTATGAGTCTAAGGAAATGTGTGTGCGTTCAGTATGCTTTTTTTTTTTTCATAGTAAGAATAGTGACACACTCCTCACTGTGGCACAGGCACAATGTGATGTATAAAGTGTCTGGATTTGTCCTTTTCCATCTCTAGAATATTCTACTGGACCAAGTTTAGGAGTGGATGTTCCTACACTGTACACCTTTGTTTTTTGACAGTATGTCATTCATCTTAGGCCAGTGAGAATATGCACCTTTTCTGAAGGCAGATTCTACAGATTCAAATTCAGCGACTGCTCTGCATGCAGCAAGTCACTGGCTTTGACAGAGCTCACCAGCACTTTCACTACACCTGCCTGACGCTTTCACCGGAGAATCCATCGCATAAGTGTGATGCCAAAAGATGACTTAGTTCACTGGCTGCCACCTCCAATTTCTTCTGTTTTCTTTTTGTTTTCAGATTTTGGTTGTTTATTTATTTATTTATTTATTTATTTTCAACTTTCTTATCGGGGTACTTGGAGAAGAGCAGTGGATTGCAGTTAGGTCCAGTGCTGTATGAATTTCACTTTATTTTCTTTCCCTGATTCTGTCCCTGATGGGCTTTCAAGCTGTGTGGTCTATTCACTTAATTCCTCCCCACATCACTTTCCATAACTGCAAAATTAAATGCTTCAGCTCTATGATCCCTTATAAATGAAGGGGACTTTATTGTCTCTCAAAAGCTTCCCAGTGTGGGGTTAGAGGTATACTCTAATCTGCGGAACAGAAAGATAGACTAAGGTGGGCTCTCACCTGAGTTGTGGACCACCTAGGAGTCTCTCATCCAGCAGTCTCCACCTTTGATAATTTCTCTCATGATAGAGTATTTTGAGCAAAACCATCTCTTATACTCGTTTTTATTTCTACATAATATAAATTTACCACTGTATCAAAATTTGTTAGAAAAAAAAATTTGAAATCCAGTGTTTAAAAGATGAGCACAGTGCATTTAACTGTAAGTTCAAATCTTTACTCTCCACACCCCACAGGATTATCTTAGGCACCCCACTTCAAAGGTAACTGCTGCCCCCCCAGCTAATAGCTGCACAGTTCAACATACTCCAGGGGCATATACAATCAAATTCAGAACTTGATAGGAGAGATATGTAATGTATGAAGCTTAGCCATATGTCCTGGTAAGACCCTCTGTCTTGATTATAAATGGAGTTGGGGTCACTAAAGAGGATCATATGGTTGTGAGGGATTGTTTATCACTTGCAAATGAGCACATAACCCCATCTTTCTGCAGATAGGGAGCTAGTAAGACAATGCTGATACCTTGGTGTACTCTGTGCAGGTGCTAGAGAACCTCCCAAGTAAGATGCTGGTGTTTGCATGCTGAGGACAGGTACCAGACATATGCTCACATATCCCACTGGATACCCTGTTTACTGAATCCATATCTACCTGAAAAGGAGTTTGCAGTAAGGAATTCAGCACTGTACTTTCTACTCAAAACTATAATAAAACATTGGATTAATGTCTTCAAAGTAAACTTATGGAACACAACATGAAGAAAACGTGTATATCTTGGATGCAGAATTAGGTTTCAAAAAATATATATTACTTAAAACATGAAATAAAAACCAAAACATAGAAATGGGGGCTACATGTCCAGCTTTGCCTGCAGGCTCAAAGATATCAGTTGCAGAAGTGGATAGTACTGAGAAAGAAGTCTGGTTTGGCAACAGTTTAGAAAAAAAATACTCAAAGTTTAGTCAAGTTCAGATTTAGTATAAGGTGAGTATTGGGCAAGATTAAGAAAGCCAGTATAAACATGGGTTACATTATTGGAAGTTCGGTTTCAAAGTTCTAAGACAAGTGATGGCTCTTAGTACTTTGAAACTTTGAAGACCATATTTACAATACCACATGAAGGGTTGGATGTTACAAGTAGAGGGGAACCAGCATCAGCAAACAAGAGCAATAGTGGAGATATGGTACCAGACTCAGGAGACCTCTAAAACAAGGATGAAACCCTCCCAAAGTGCTCCTGTCTTAATCATAGGAGAGAGGTGGTTTTCAAATAGCGAGTAGTAGTTTCTATTAATGAAAAAGTCAGTGCAATGCTTTGTTGAATCAAATAACAGACTAGAACAGAAGTCAAAATCAATTACTAGATGTCTCTAAGAAGGCAAATAGTGATCTTGATGGCCAGTGGAATGCTGTGCTTCTGAGTTAGAGCTGCTTCCTGGTACCTGTCACTCAAGGACTGCCTAAGAGGCTGACTCGTGAAGGAGGATGATGGACTAAATGACCTTTTAGAGCCCATCCACATACAAAATATCCAGGGAGACTTTAAAGGCAAAGTGTCTAGATGTATTAGAACTTGATGAAATTTTTAGTTGGGTAAAAATCTGAAAGTCCATTATAATGTTTTTTGCATACTGAGGTTTCTGTAAGTTGTGAATTTTGAAATCACTAAGTCATTCCTGTGCACCAGCTGCTTGAGACAGAAAAGGAATAGGAAAGTTAGACAATTTATGTAAGTTTTTATTTATTTGTCCTATACAAAACATTCCATGGGTGTTGCATTCTATATGGATGTCTGCTTCCCTACTCAGCCACTGACTGACCATGGATATTCTGCTCCTCTGCTTCCTCATCTTTAAAACAAAAATAAGTTGTAATAGCAAGGATACTGTTTCCTAAGTCTCTAAAGAGTATTCACTGCACTTTGGAAAAGGAAAGAAGACATTGCTTTATGGAAAAAGTAGCCAAAGTTTATTAAAATACAAAGATTTTCCATGCTAAATGAGGTAGGGTAAGTTACTTGATCTGAATAAATGCAAGTTCTAAAGTATTTCTTAGATACCACATCTTGTTGATTACTTAATTTCTGACTAGCCTATTGTTTTTCCCAGTTTAATAACAAGGGGAAAATTGTTTGGGGAAAGTTGGCCTAATATGTATGAAGCTGCTAGAATCTTGAGCATCTGACTGCAGCCAGGGAAGCTAATGCTGATCAGTCCTGTCCTCTTCATCAGGTGACACTGCAGTTGATGGAATTTCACTCTCTGGTTTCAGGGGACCCAAGGATAATTTGGCTGTTCCTTAAAAGGCATAAACAAAATATTGGCTAAGCATAGACAGATGCTAAGGTTATACTTTGTACATGATTTCATGTACTTGAATTCACTCTAATGGAGTTGAGCTTATGGTGTAAGATCTTGCAGCTCGTTATAACTAAGTTGTTATGGGCTGCTAATTTGCTAGAAGCTGCTGTATCATGAGCTAGCCCAACTGCTTTGATGCCTTGATGGGTCTCCTGGCAGTTAATATGGATTAAATGTGAATCTTTTATTTTTCCCCCTGTGGTCTCACATAATGATATTAGCTTGTCTACAGTGTGACAAATTCAGTATACCAGGAACATCTGGTACACTATTCTTTATTACTGCAAACTTGGTAATGCACATCCATTAAGATACTTCCACATATTGGGGAGATGTGGAAGGATAATGAGTGTAGAAGTGATCTCTTGGTCACAGTTCATTTTGCTTCCAAATCAACTATTCACACAGTGGTATATCTATCCACGTTACATTCCTACAAGATCTTGTTTGATTATCGAGAAGCAAATATGAGTGTATCTCTTGTTAGGCTGTGCTTAATTTATTCCCAGAAGAGGAACTTCAAAAATTTTTAAAAAAAGATAAAAATAGAGGGAAAAGGCACAGAAACCTTCACAGCTTGAAGAGTTTTAAATGCTGTCTTTTGAAGTTGATCTGAGAACAGATCCTACTGAAATGTTCACATTGTGAAGCTTCTTTACTAACTTTTTTTAATTGAATGCAACTTATTATAATAAATGAACAATAAATCAGATTCCATTGTCCCATGTGTATTTAAACACATTAATATAAGGATGTTCATGTTTTTACTGTTATTCTCTAAGTAGTGGAGGGAAATATATTGCACAGATGTAATGCAAAAATTGACCTGTATATGCTTATTAAATACCTTCTCAAGAATAAGAAAGACCTCTGGGCTCGCTGTGACTGTATTTCTTTTTTCTTTTCTTTTCTTTTTTTTTCCCTGCTAAACCATTGAGTAATCTTAAATTATTTACATAGCCCCTCTGATTACCAGTTCACTCCTCTTTATGCAAATGGACTATATTTCTGTTCTAAAACCTTTGCTGGGTCATACTGAAGCAAAAAGTTAAAGTCTTATGCCAGTGTATCTGGGGACAATTGCAATAGTAAGTCCCTCTTACTTGATGCCAGTCAAATCTCTGGTAACCTCAAGCTTCTAATAGTCAACAGCAGATGTGACAATCACAAAGCCAACTGTGGAGACAATGAAGTAAAGGGGCTCTGAAACCGATGCACAATAGATGGAAAGATGTGTTGATAATGTGAATGAAGCAGAAGAAAATAAGATGATTCCTTAGGCTCCAAGAGCTATAGTAGTTCTTTGTGTCCAGAATCCCAAAGGATTTCACTGTGTCCATCTAAATATGAAACATCTCTGTATTGACAAAGACATTTAGGCACAGGCAAACTAATCTCCTAGCAGGGCAATGTAGTAAAAGATCCATGTTTACTCTGTTGATCCTGAGATGTCAAAAATGATTAAATTTTATTAGCTATGACACTGTCAAGGATTCAAATGAGTCAGTACATTTTTCTAGAAAGTAGGTGAAATGGTGCTGAACTCAAAGTACTTTCTGAAACACATCCACACGTGCACAGCATTTGCCCATTCTGTGTATTAGCTCATGCTCTTTTTATTGCCTGTAATGTCCTTCCTCCGTCCTTTCTCAGGGTCAAATGGCAGTTGCTCATTGACCATCTCAAATGCAACTTTCCATGGGGCATTCCTTCCTTCTCCCCTTCCACCTTCCCTAGAGAGAAGTTATCTTTAAGATTCATTTATATGTCTCTCATCAGAATCCACATGTTAACGCTTTGTATTCCAGTGAGTGCAGTGTAGCTTTCAACCCTTTTAGCAGACTTAAAACTGTCAATGGATTCTATACCCACATTGTCTGCCTGCTTTTTCCCTACCTGTACCATTCAGCATCTTGCAGAATACTTTGCACATAAGTATCTGTTTCCCAACTATTATTTTCTTTATTTAGGAAATATTTTTTGGCACTTAATATGTGGTTGATGCTAGAGATTTGAATGAAGAAGGTGATGTCATTTTTGCCTTGGAATAAAACAAGATAATAAACCCAAGATGACTGGAATTTGTGGTTTGCTGCCAGGGAAGCCAGCATGAAAGGCTTAACACTACATCCCCAGCCACAGTTGGTGAGAAGGTGGTGCTCCTTTGCCATTTCATTTATGTAACAAAAAACTCTGATGCTGTGGCATTGAAAAGAAATTCAGCAGCAGCATCATCAAATTGCTGGAGACAAATTTCGATGCCCAATGATCAAATGAGAGAATTTCCTGAGAATTGTTGGAGCCACTAAAGAGACTTAAGATATTTCTTAGTCATAAAATACTAATAGATGCTTAGCTCTCAAAGAGCTACCAACAAAACTCATTAGACTGGTTCCGTAACTTAGCTATTATGAATTGAGCTGCTATAAACATTGAAGTGGCTGTGTCACTGTAGTATGCTGATTTTAAGTCCTTTGGGTATAGACCAAGGAGTGGGATAGCTGCGTCAAATGGTGGTTCCATTCCAAGTTTTCTGAGGAATCTCCATACTGCTTTCCAGAGTGGTTGCACTAATTTGCAGTCCCACCAGCAACATATGAGTGAATCTTTTCCCCCACATCCTTGCCAACATGTACAGTTACTCATGTTCTTGATAACTGCCATTCTGACTAGAGTGAGATGGAATTTCAGTGTGGTTTTAATTGGCATTCCTCTAATTGCTAGAGATGTTGAACATTTGTTCACATATTTTTTGACCATTTGTATTTCTTCTGTGAAGTGCTTGTTCAGTTCCTTTGCCAATTTATTGATTGAACAATTTGTTTTTGTGGTGTTAGGTTTTGTTAGTTCTTCATGTATATATACACACTAGACATTAATGCTCTAACGTGAAAGTGACAGAGATTTTCTCCTATTCTGTAGGCTTTGTCTTTGCATTCTTGATGGTTTCCTTTGCTGTAAAGAAGCTCTTTAGTTTGATACCTCTCCCTTTAGTGATTCTTGATTTTACTACTTGCGATTTAGGAGTCTTGTTGAGGAAGTCAGTTCGTAAGCTGACATGATGGGAGAATTGGGCCTACAGTTTCTTCTAGTAGGTACAGGTTCTCTGGTCTAATGCCTAGGTCCTTGATCCACTTTGAGTTGAGTTTTG
Organism: Geosciurus inauris; assembly: GCA_004024805.1. Classification (NCBI taxonomy): domain Eukaryota; kingdom Metazoa; phylum Chordata; class Mammalia; order Rodentia; family Sciuridae; genus Geosciurus; species Geosciurus inauris. The sequence continues at coordinate 37,649 of PVHX01009676.1, read as the reverse complement.
AGAGTGAGAGATAGGGCTTCAATTCCATTCTGTTACATATGGACTTCCACTTTTCCCAGCACCATTTGTTGAAGAGCCTCTGTTTTCTCCAATGTATGTTTCTATTGCCTTTGTCTAGTATAAGATAACTGTATTTATATAGGTTCGTCTCTGTGTCTTCTATTCTGTTCCATTGGTTTTCATGTCTGTTTTGGAGCTAATGGAACCAGCAGAGGTACCCTTCAACAGAAGAATGGATAAAGAAAATGGGGTATATATACACAAGTGGAATATTACTCAGCCATAAAGAAGATTGAAATTATGGCATTTGTTGATAAATAGATGGAACTAGAGACTCATGTTAAGTGAAATAATTCAATCTCTAAAGACAAAGGCTTTCTCTCATATGACAATGCTAACCACAGTAAGTGGGTGAGGAAGAACAGAAGTTCATTGGATTAGACAAAAGAGAATAAAGGGAAGGGATGGGGGATGAGAATCAGAAAGACAATAGAATGAATCGGACGTAACTTTCCTATGTTCGTATATGAATACAAAACCAGTGTACCACAGCTTTTTCAACTACAAGAATGAGATGCTAATTAGAACAAGTTACACTCCATGTATAATAAAATAGATTTTGCTATCGTGTATATCTAAAAAGAACAAATAAAAAATAAAACTGAAAAACATAACAAAATAAAACTCATTAGAGAATTTTAGACCAAGAAGAGGGTAAATGATGGAAAGTGGATTATTCTACCATGCAAATGATGCAGGGCAATTATATCTGAGAATGTCAGTTTTACTTTTGTGTTAATTTATTTTAGATTTGGACTTCACAGTTTGAACAGAGGACTTGGAGGCTAGGCCCATAGAAAGCAAACATCTCTGGGTATTTTCCTCAAGTCAGAGCAGTGTTTACCCCTCTCTGAAAATATTTACATATGTTTCTTAGTGGACAAGAAAACAAGAATATTTTTGAAAATGGGAGTAACTTTCTTGTAACTATTGTTAGAAACTATGAAGCAGTAGTAAGTCTCAGAAGCAGACATGGTGAGAATATTTAATTGTTACAGTGTATTTCTGTAGTTTGAAATTAATAGCGCTACATAAATATTCAAAAGCCTGTGTTTTGAGGGTTTTTGTTTTGGTTTGGTTTTGGTTTTGCAGTGCTGGGTATCAAACTCATGACCTTACCCGTGCTAGGCAAGCAGTCTACTACTGAGCTACATTCCCAGCTCTAAATGTTTTTGCATAAACCAAATATACATTGGAATAGGGATACCCCAAAATATTTGTTCATCATCTTTAATCCCTCAATTTAATATCTGGATGTAAGAGACAAACTTTTGATGTAGTGGTAAGAAATATTTCTTTTCATGTTATAAAATGTTGGGTCATCACAGGATTAAATGCTAATAATTATTAATTTTTAGCCCCAGGAAATAAGGAGTCATTGAAGATTCTAAATAGCTGGAGAACATAATTGCAGTTGTTGTTTTTTAAAGATAATTTTTGGCTATTATGTGGAGAAAAAATATCTATGAACCAAGGAAGGGACTCCAAGATGCTGAGGTCTTATGTCTGGGCAGGAGATACTGATGCCAGGACTACAGTGCTGTGACAGATCAGCCAGGGACAGATGGGACGTCACTGTTTTGGTCTGGAGAGGACAAATGATATGGACATTTGGGGATTAAGAGACTTGGATAAATGATGTAGTCATTCAGCAAGAAAAGAAAACAGAAAACTGGGGAAAGGTTTGTGGGTTCTGCTTGACTTTGGTTTTGAATGTGAACCTCTGGGTTTGGGGGAATGACTGTCACTGGGTGGTTGCATAAACACCCAGAGCTGATCATTGAGCTGTGGAAATGGACAGTTATTCAGAGAAAGGATAAGAAAATAGAGGTTAAAAATATTCACGAGAAGAAGGGGTGGCTTAAGAGAGACAGAGACCACCAGAGGGGATGAGAGGGTGGCCAGAGAGAGAAGTGGGGAGGAAGCAGGAGCCCCAGAGCTGCTCTCCCAGGAGGCCAGGAGAGGCCAAAGAGTAAAACACAAATAGCAGGTCAGGTGAAGTCCTAATGGTGCCTAGCCCACATGCCTTGGTCGGAGAACTTACATAATTATGCCACTAATGTGAATATTTAGCAACTTAGTTCCAACGAGGAGTGTCAATTAAGGAAGAATAAGCATTATTCTTTTGTTGTCTCTCAAATATTGCTATTATGAGTAGAATTATTCCCAAAGAATCATATATATACAAAATCATCAATGATGAGAGAGAGAGAAAGAGAGAGAAAGAGGGGGGAACACAAATGAACAGTTCATGAAAAAAGATCATAGAGATTTTACATTGAAACTACCACTAAAGTAAATCTCATCTTTTACATTTTCTCAGATATGTTTAGAGAGCTTGCCCTGTGCATACATACTATTGAACACTACTATATTGATGACATTAACATTGATAATTGTAATATTTTTTCAAACGCTATTTGTTGAGCCTAAATTATCCATCCATCCATCCCTTATCCGCTGAGTGCATTCTATGCTAGGTGAGAAGAAGGAGATGATATGTAACATGGTCTTTACTGTGGAGGTGCTGCCTGTGGGCTAGAGAGGAGACAGGCATGTAATTAAGTGAATTCAGTAAAGTGTTGTTGTTATGCGTGTGGTAGTCAGTCCTTCCCAGGGGTGGGGAATCAGGGTGAGATGAGGAATGTACTCATATAGAGCAGACAGTTATAAATTGAAGCTGTGTTGTGATCTGTCACTGAAAAATTGACAGGAAAAGGCATTTTCTCTAGACTTAAAGAACAGGAGGAGAAGGGTGGAGAAGAGGAAGGTAGGTATTTAGAAAACGAGTGCAGAGTGTTGGAGAGGATTCCTCATCTCTTCGTTGTCCTTGTTGGGTATACCTATGTTTGCTAGAGCTCCCCCCACCACCAAAAAAAAAAAAAAAAAAAAAGCTAAGGGCCAATATTAGAAGGAAATCTTTCCATTGTGCTGTGAACTTTAATGTTACAATACATATAATTCTTCCTGTGGTTGCACATAATAGTGCTAGTGTTTGATGTCCAGGCAGGAGGGTAAAACTAAAAAAAAAAAGAACATGAAATGATAAGCCTTAGTTATTTCTCCTCAAGAATTTTATGTTCTTATTTTGACTACCCCGTTCCTGGCTCTGTACGTCTATTTTGACATTGAAAACAAGTACTCCTGGAGTTCTGGGGCAGTGGCTTCTGAACCATCAGCTGGCAGTTCCGATCCTGGCACATCTTTGGGAAGCTATATAGGATCTTCAATTTTGAGATGTCTCAGACAATATGCCTCCCTTACTGGGCTAGTGTGTGTAATGGCTGTGTTAAGGCACGTAAAGCACTTAGCAAAGCAGGGAACACGGTGAGTGAATACATAAAATAACTGACTGCCATTGTTGTGAGTACAATAGTCACACCCAAGCTAGAAGGGATGCAAAATTCCTCGGGGGAAAATATTTCGAAAGCATATTTTAGAGCACTCTTACCTATGAATTTTTATTTTGTAATTCTGAGAAATATACCAGGCATTAAAAATGTTTCTAGAGATTATTTTGACATAGTCACCAATACAGTAGTGCTACTAAACTTCTAATCAAGCCTAATAGAATTTGACATCACCTTGAAGCACTAAGAAATATAGCCTTAATTTCCTGAAGTCCCATCTCTGAGGTGGATGAAGTAGATTGGTAAGAATACTTGATTTGGCTAGCAAGACATTTGGTGAGATAAAATGGCAGAGCCAAGCACATGGGGCAGAATGGAGTTGTCTGCGAAGGGCATTTTTGTTATATTTTATTGAAACTGTTCTGGAAAGGTGCCTATGATTCTGCTTCAGAGTGCTGATTCCTGTCATCTGCTGTCTTGCTAGGTGACCCAGAATGACACTGCGGTTGTTTAAAACATTAGTCTGTCAGTTTTGTAAACTTCTGTGGACAGCTCTTTGCCATAGTATTTGACTCGCCGTTGAGGTCTGCGCGGGCTTGCGGCTGACATTGATTAGTTCTGTTCCATCTGACATCATGGCCTCCCTTTCCAGGTTTGCCGACGCTTTGCTGTAGGCTTCCTGTGATTACCCTGTCATTTTGCCACCTTCCCTTCAGACTTGGCTTGCTCCATGTCTGAGTGGGACGAAATTAACATTGCCAAGAGGTGTGGCTCTGAATTCGAATCATTCATGTGAAATGTGCATTAAAATCGATGTGAGGGAAAAGATCACTCAGGATGACTTGAGAGTTCAAATCCTTGATGGGTACAAATGGGGGACATTGGAGAGCAAAAGCTTACCTATACAGTGGAAAGACGGGATGAAGTAGCCATGGTCCTGTACCCTGATCATCTCCCAGATAGAACAGCATCCAGAGATAAGGTTCAGACAATGGCAAAGACCATAATTTACTTGAGCCATAATTTTGCAACATGATTGCAAGAAAAGCTATTGTCAGACACCCTCAAATCATTGACTCTTAGCACCTGAAGAGAAATGTCATTGAGTTCTCATTCTCTCATTTTATACATAGCTCACTTAGCACTGGAGCATCTAAGAACCAGGATGTATCTGCATAGAGGATGGCCAAGAAATGGGGAGAGCGAAAGAAACACAGAGGCTGCAGGGAGTTTCTGGGGATAATGGACAATCTGCTGTCAACCAGTAGAAGCCAGTGGGGACATTAGGCAGTGAGCATTTTTAGGCAGGGAGGAGGCAAGAGGTCAGAGGAGAGCAGAAGTCCATATCAGGTGATATATCTCACAGCACAGGCAAAGTAACCATCAAATGAAGCCAACAGGAGGTGCAGAAATGGTAGAAAGTTGAGTTCGCAAAATGTTTCTATGAAGAATACAAGCCTAAAGAATGATTGCTATCTTTATTTCTCACCCACAGATTTGCTCAAAATAAAACAAGGTATGAACCCAAATTCCAGAAATAGAGGACACAGTAGGAAAATTTGACTGACTCTCACAGTATCAGACTTCAGATGTGTTTAAAAATCTTCTCCACCAGGAGCATGACCAGCACATTGGAGTATGGTTATGCTTGGGAGGAGAGCACACAGACCAACCTATGCGATATACAAGGTTCAAGCTCAGGGATTCCAGCATGTGGTGCAAAGGCCAGGGTGCGTCAGTCTCACTCCTGCTCTGGCATGTCCTCCTTTGCTTTGAGATTCCCAGGTTCTTTTAGAAAATTACCTGACCTTCAAATGAAGAAAATGGATTGAACCCTCAAATTAACCCCTAATCCCTAGCCATAAATGGCAAGGAGAATTTTAAAGGGAACATGACCACAAAAACATAGATAGTAGGTACATAAAATAAAAAAGAACTATTTCATCAAGTTTAAGTCCATTGATAGTTACTTCAAGTGCTATGAAAACAGCACCAATTATACCATTATGCACTACCAAATGTAGCTCATCCCAAATAAAGAACAGGTGAACCCAGAGGTATTAAATTGTGGAAAAAAAAAAATGTGTCTTAGAACTAATAAAATATGGGCTGGGGAATGTGGCTCAGTGGTAGAGTACTTGCCTAGCATGTATGGAGCCTTGGTTTAAATCCCCAGCACCAATACACAAATAACATAAATGAAAGCAAAATAAAAATAGAATAAAATGTGGTGGATGGAGACAGAATGGTAAATGACTCATCACATTCCAGGTGGTAGCATTCTAAGTGGTGGGGAAAGGTTAAAACCTACCCCAACATATACATACAATTGTGTTAAATATATGTGGATATAGGGAATGGAGCTTGAAATACAGCAATAACCTAAATTGTCTGAAACTCAGTTTAGATATCAGACTCCAGTGTGACAGCCTCTGCTTTCTCTGTGGAGGGTGGAATGCAGTGTCTTGAGGCAGGCCCTCAAGAAGGAGTTTGAGAAGTAGAGTTTGAATAGCTAAAATTTTACCTGTAATGTTTTAAGGCCCATTTCAACCTTGACCCAGCTTTAGTCTAACATGGTTTTTGGAAGAGCTTCAGCCAAATGTTAACACTCAAAGCTGCAGCTTGAGAAGGTCTTTCCTAGCCTTCTGCATGATGATCTGCAGGCACACCCAGTAATTCTCCTGGAAATGCACAAGGTGCGCTCAAGTCTCTCTCACACACATGCAATCAAGTATGAGCCAATGGTCAGAGAGCTGAAGATGGTTTTCAAGGAGCCAATGATATGAAAGATAGATTCTAAAACAACAGAAATTCTTGTAAAATTGGAACTATGCAGACAGAAGAACAAAAATAACAATGGCATTGATATCATGCAGAAAGTGAAGAGATGATTTTGCATCCACAAAATGAATACCAGAGGCTAATTAAAAAGAATACTCTGAGAGTAAAATCTACCTCTCTGAAATTAAAAGCATAGTAACAGCAAGGAATCACTCATTATAGACTTAAATGATCAAATGGAGAAAACTTTGCAGAAAGTAAAGCAAAAGATTAAGAGAAAAGAAAAAGAAGAAAGTTCAAGGATGAATTGTATGTAGATTTTAGTATCTAAATAATGAGAGCTTGAGAAAAATAACCTCATGAGAAAATCATTAAATATTCAATAGAACTACCTAGAACTAAAAATGTTTCTACATTGAAAGATTTAAAGGTCCTACTAAATGTCCAGAAAAAGGTCTAAAAATGGTGTCATATCAAGACAGATAATGCTCAACATTTAGAACACTGGGACCAACAAAAGTTCAACACATTTTCTGAGAAATAGTAAAAGAGATTTTACCCAAAAAATAATAAATAAATAACTGTAAATTCTTAAAGCATTCTCACTTCCCTAATACCAGCAGTGTAGAGTAAAAGATAATGAAGCTCTGGATAGAAACTTGAGAGGAAATTATTTTCATCCCAGAACTTTATTCTCTCCTTCTGTACACAGCCATGTATTAACCACGTGTGTGAATAGAATAATACATAGAGATGTGCAAAGTCACGAAAATTGCCTCTCAGTCTTCCCCACCTGCAGAGAAACTTCCCACTAGGACAGCAAGTAAAGTGTGAAAGTGGAGAAGACAGCAGGCAGAGGAGGTGAAATGCACAAAAGAGTAGGGAAAGGAAACCCAATGTGGAGAGGGCAGGAGCTCCTAGGAAGCCACCAGCCAAGAGCACAGATACGAGCAGGCCAGAAGGCTCCAGCGGTGATTTCTTCATTAGCTGGTGTTGGTATTCTATCCCTGGTGCTTGTGTTGAAGAAGGGGTTACACAAATTGAGGTAGTTTTAGATGGGATTGATGATAACTGTATAGGTAACTAAGTTAAGGAACAAAATAATTTAACTTAGGGAATTCAAATGGTTCCTTATCATTTACTTCCTGCAGGTAAGAGGCGAGGTGAGCATCACCCCCTTCTGCCATTGTGACATTTGCACATGTCCCGATTTCCCACGTGATTAAACTGCAGTGTGAGTCAGAGCAAATGGCAAAAGATTTGAGACCCTTGCCTCTGAAAAAGAGGAAATGAGAGGACAGGGAGGAATTGCTGCTGTTTTTGCGATGAACTTGATATCTCTATCGATCTCTATATATATACATTCATCTATATAGTATGAATGTATAAATACAGTATGAATATATATAGTATGAATTTATAGATAGATCAATCAATAGAAAGATAGATAAATATAGATAGTCACTGGGGATTGAACTCACGCATGCTTTACCAGTGAACTTTTAACATTTTATTTTGAAACAGGGTCTTGATAAATTGCTGGAGGTCTCACTAAGTGACTGAGGCTGGCCTCAAACTTGCAGTCCTCCTGCCTCACCCCTCTGTTTTCTGGGATTATAGGTGTGTGCCACTGCACCAAGAAATCTGATGAATATTTTATCCATTTCAATTTGTGCATGAACAATTAGATTTAAAGGTACTGACACTTACTTTCCCTTATGGAATTATAAATATGGCCAGGTTTATTTGTATTTATGTATATTTGTGTGTGTGCATAATATTAGAGTCAGTGATTAAAAATAAAAACAAAGAAGAAATTTAAGCAAAAGGAACCTTACATAGTGTGTCAGCTGTATGTTGCTGTGACCAAAATACCTAACACAAATTATAGGAGCAAATATTTATTTGGCTCATGGTTTCACAGGCCTCAGTCTGTGGTCAGGGGGCTCCCTTACTGAGGGCCTGTGCCAAGGCAGAACATCATGGCAGAAGGAAAGCAGAGTTGGGGTAAGATGCTGGGAGAAGATGGAATCCCCAAGGGCATGCCCCTTCAACCACCTAGTTCCTTCAACCACATCACGCTTGCCTACAGTCTCCTTTACCTCCCAGTAGTCCATTCAACTTATTCATTCATCAAATGGATTAATCTGCTGATGAGGACAGAGACCTTGAAATCTGATCACTCCCCCAAATCCCCACCTCTGTACATTGTTGCATTGGACACCAAGAATTCAACACATGAGCTTCTGGACATTCACAATCCAAACCATATAGCACTGAAACAATTAACAGCCCCTTCAAGTAATGGCTGTGCATTTATATCCTTGTACTGGTAGAGTCCTGAGTCCTGAGAATGTTATGATGGAGACAGTTCACAGAGATGCTCATTTTCCAGATGTCCTGCAGAAGTATTCTCACATGAGAATACTTTGTGATCGTGAAATAATTCCTTTGGAGAAATGATGGTGTAACAATGTCTCGGTTCCTTTCAGGAAGCTGTGACACAGGATCCTGAACCATGCATTCATGAACAAACATTTCTCCAACTCAACTGTGTGCCAGGCATTTTGCTCAGAGATAAAACTGCAGGTTAGAGTCCATTTCCTTCCTGAAGATTTTCTCAGTCTAGCGGGTATACAAACACCTGAATAGATAATTTAATAAAGTAAGTAAAGTAGGAGAACTGTGGTATAAACTGTGGTTTGATGTTTGCATGATGGGATATTATTATATCTGTTTTTAAATTTTTTTAGTTGTAGATGGACACAATACCTTTATTTTATTTATTTACTTTTATGTGGTACTAAGGATCAAACCTAGTACCTCACATGTGCTAGGCAAGCACTCTACCACTGAGCTACATCCTCAGCCTATGTCTCTTTTTTCATATTATCTATTTAATTTATTTTAGTTGACAAATAAAATTTATATATTTATCATGTTCAAAATGTTTATATAAAATATATACACATACTAGAATAGCTTAACCAAGCTCAGTATTATATACATCACCTCACAGGTGATGAGAACTCATAAATCTACTCTTACCAATTTTGAATAAGATATATTTTATTAACTGCAGTCACCATGTTGTACATTGGATCCCTTGAACTTACACCTCCTATCTAACTGAAATTCATATCCTTGGACCACCTTGATCTCCTGAAATCTGAACCCCCAACCCCAGCCCTTAGAAGACCCCATTCTGCTTTCAGGAATTTAGTTACTATAGATTCCAGAGAAAAGTGAGATCATGTGGTCAGTTTTCTTTTTGTGCTTATTTCATTTAACATAATTCATGCAGTTTCATCAGTGTTGTCACAAGTGACAGAATGCCCTTCTTGTTTAGGCTGATTAGTATTCCATCATGAACATATTCCATGCCGATAGATTTTCCTTGCTCATCGGAACTTGACCCAGCTGAAGAGCAATTCTCCCTGGAGGTCTGAGGGAGGATGGCCTCTGAACCTTTAAAACTCTCCAGTGGTTACACTTCTCCAGTCCACTTCCTCTTCCTGCTTCTTGCCCTCATGCTGACCATGATGCTGACAGGACCCATGAAGACTTTGCTAGCACCTCCACTATGTCTGGAAGGTGTCTCCACATTCTTATCTTCCTTTCCAGGAAGGGAAGATGCCGCAGTACTTACAGAGCAATCTCAGAGGGGTTTTGGGGCTACCCTCCTACTTCTGGCAATGAGTCTGAGCATTATCAACTAGCATCACATTCCCCTGGTTTCTCTTGATCACTGAGTTCTCGGCCTTCTGGAGGAGTGGCTTGTCTTCCACCATACAGTAACCCGTCCACCTCCTCCCTTCTCCACTTCCAGTGTCCAGTAGCTTTTTATCTTCTCAGATTAGTAAGATCATTTTTCCATTCCTTAAATCATCTTGTACCCTCCTGATAGTACATGCTCACTGAAGTATTTATTGAAGTAATTAGTGAAACTATGAGTTTTATTTTTTTTATTTTTTTGGTACTGGGGATTGAACTCAGAGCCACATCCCCAGCCCTATTTTGTGTTTTATTTAGAGACAGGGTCTCACTGAGTTGCTTAGCACCTCACTATTGCTGAGGCTGGCTTTGAACTTGCGATTCTCCTGTCTCAGCCTCCCAAAGTGCTGGGATTACAGGCTTGCACCACCATGCCTGGCGAAATTATGAGTTTTGATTTCAATTTCTATACTGAGTTGGCTAAGCCCCCTCAAGAGACCTTACGTGCTTTTAACCACTGAAAAATATTTAATAAACTCCATTTAATTAAACCAAATAAATTATTAATTTGGGCTCTTTAGGACAAAGTTATAAAAGTATACAATATTTTTCTTATAATAATCCTAATGTATTACATGACTCAACAATGTGCTATTTTAGGAGTGAAACTACTTAAATTTGGCTCTCAATAAATTTTAATGAACTTTGGCATCATATATCTACTGTTTTCATGAATATTTATAACCCTTAAAACAATGTAATTTCCACACAGTGTGGAGACAGTGTACCTAGCACAACTTTGCTTTTTATTAAAGCTTCTTTTACTGCAGGTTGCCTTCTTAGTTTTCCCCATTGCAGATTCCCCTAGAATCCTGGTGTCTCTGGACAAGGTTATGTATCACATTTCCTACAGCCTGATTTAAGTCCTGACTTCTCCCTTGGGACCATGCAGGATATGGTATTTGTAGTCCTTCTCCCAGGATTATTAGTCTGCCAGCTTTCTGCTTCTGTTGTTTTGTCTTTCTTCCAAATCCAGGCACCTTTAAAGACCCCGCCTCACTCCTCCTTTCCTTGTGTACAGTCTCTCCTTCACTGAATTTGTTCAGTGCCAGTGTTCACATAGAACCAGTATCGCACACTTCAATGGACATGTCCACGTACTTTTATTGTTCTAGTTGATTTCGTGCATACTCCGCTGTCCTTATTAACAATGTACCTTTTCTTGAATGGTTTTCCATCCCAAATTGTCTAAGAAAATTGGGGGCTTATGCAGTCACAACAGGCCTGTCTGTCCTTCCTCCAAACACCAAACTGACTTAGACTTGGAGAATGCCATTCCACCCACAGGTTCCAGTGCCACGGGAACTCACCCAGTTACTTTGCCACAGAGTGGCCTGTAAGATGGAGAAAACCCAAGCCTCAGTTGAAACATCAAGCCCTTGTCCTCAATATAAGAACCTCAGCTACACTTTTTCTTGTTCCTAATCAATAGCTCAGTATCAATTCCAAACATAATGCCATGCCAGCATAGGGTATTATGTCTGGAGAGTTCCCAGCTCCAGTGGCATGCCATAGCCTAAAGGGCCCTCCTGATAAGCCTTAGACCATTTGTATGGGCAGAGGCAGGGAGGGACTGCCTTGAGATAGCTTCTCCACTAAACTGCAGGAGGGTAGAAAACCAGAGGATCTGGAATGGAAAGACAACACTGGGAGGTGAGGGAGGTGAGGGAATCTGGAGTGCACAGACCCAGGTAGCAGATAGATATTCTGCTGTGGTAGAGCAGAGCAGCCCATCTAGGTAAGAAAACTGCCAGAAGCCAGGAAGGAACTATTTGGATGAAAAGGAATGAACTCCTACATTCAGCGGGACTGAAAATATCTGCCAGCACTCACTGTTAGGCTGAGAAGCTCATGGAGCCCGGAGGAGGGTAGTCAGAAGGGCCTTGCCTCAGTAGTGCAGAATAATTTGTCATAGTTTAAATGCTAGGCCGTTTCTCCTAACAAATCTTAAGGAAGACAAAAGTATCAAATCACTTCCAAGTAACTTGTGGTGTCCCAGAACAGAGATGAATATATTTGCAGGAATAAAAAGGTATCTAGAGCCCAACAAAGTAAAATTGAAGTTTCTCATCAAAGATCACAAGGACTGCGACCCACATGGAGGAAAAAACCAATTAGCTGAAGCTGGCATATATGTTAAAATTATCATTGAAGGACATTAACACTGTTATAAGTGTATTCTATGTGTTTAAAAAGTTAAATGGAGTCATGAAGATATAAGAAAGACCAAATGAAACTTTTAGAAGTGTTTGATTCATTAGCCTGAGGTAAAAATACACTGGATAGGATTATTGGTAGATTCAACATTGCAGAAAAAAATACTATTTAACTTGAAGACCCTAATAGAAATTACACAAACACACACACACAGAAAAAAAAAATTAAGCAGAAAGAGGATCTGTGAGCTGTGGGACAATTTCAAGTGAAATAATATGGACTTAATTTGAGTCACTGAAGGAGAGAAGAAAGTGGAGAAAACATTTTTAAAAGAAATACTGGCAACTTTTTTTTTTGTAGATTTGATAGAAACTGTAAAACCAGAGATCTGAGAAGCTCAATGAACCCCAAGCATAAGAAGCTTAAAGAAAATAACTCCAGAGAACATTATTATTAAGTTGTGCAGAATCAGTGATGGAGAAAAATTTTTAAAAGCAGAGAAAAAAAGATAGCATATATACAAAGAAAAAATTTAAAGGTAACTATAGATTTTTGGCCAGAAACTGTTCAATTAAGATGACTTTGAAGCAAACATGTCTTTCAAAAATAAGGACAAAATAAGAACTTTCAAAAGTCATGTCCAGTTGAAAGTATTCACCACCAAAATAGCAATATGGCAAGAAGGGTTCAAGGCAGTCCTTCAGACAGAAGGAAGATGGAAATATGGATATACATAAAGGGACGCAGAGTGCTAGAATTCTGCTTGTCTGTTTTGAAAGGTAGTTTGAAAATCAAGACATAATCATCCACAACATGGAAAAAACATGCCCACAGCCTGCAGTGAGCCAGCCCAGGATGGTGTGGACCATCTCAGAAGCCCAAACTTAAGGATTCCTGAGTAAGAGCCTGGTGCTATGTCACTGTTAAGGGACAGATGGATGAGGATGATGGGAACATGAGGTTAAGAGAATGATTCTGTAAAATGGGCCCACTGTGCTGACCCCCACATGCTCTCTTTGCTAAAAAGCAATTTGCCTGCACCCATGCCTGGCCCAAGTAGATGGGATATGTCACATTCTTCAGCAAACTACCTGTTATTTGTAAGGAAATACAGGCAAGGAATAACTTTGATAAGAGGAACCCAAGTTACTTTGAAGAGAGACTTTTGTGACCCTTTTCACAGATCAGATTCTGGAAGATAAGGGTGGTTTCTCATAACCATTTCTGTAAGAATGTATGGTTAAGAATCCAATAAGAACCCGTCAGCATGGGCCAAGGTGACCTAGAGTTGCCATGGCAATGGGATGTCACACTGCTGACAGAAGTCAAGATGGGCTCTAGCAGGACTCTCTGGAACCTTCTCTGGGATCCCCAGTAAAACTGGAGTGCATTCGCTATTCTGAGCCTCTTATATTTCCAAATGAACTTCATGATTGCCTTTTCTATTTCTGTGAAGAACATCTTTGGAATTTTAATAGGAATTGCATTAAATCTGAATAGTTTGGTAGTATGGCCATTTTAACAATATTAATTCTGTCCATCCAAGAACATGAAAGATCTTTTTATTTTCTAAGGTCTTCAATTTCTCTCTTTAGTGTTCTGTAGTTTTCATTATAAAGGTATTTCACCAATTTTGTTAGACTGATTTCCAAGTATTTTCTTTTCTTTTTTCCTTTTTTTTTTTTTGAGGTTATTATGAATGGGATAGTCTTCATAATTTTTGTTTCATCTAATTTCATCATGTGTATAGCAATGTAATTGATTTATGGGTGTTAATTTTATATCTTGCTACTTTGATGAATTCATTTATGAGTTCTAGGAGCATTCTGGTGGAGATTTTTAGGTCTTCTAAATTTAGAATCACGTTGTCTGCGAATAGTGACATTTTGATTTCTTCTTTTCCTATTCATGTCAGTTTAATTTCTTTCTTTTGCCTAATTGCTCTGGCTGGGGTTTTAAGGACTATGTAGAATACAAATGGTGAAAGAGCGCATCATTGTCTTGTTCCAGGTTTTAGAGTGAATACTTTCAATTTTTCTTCATTTAGAATGATGTTGGCCTTGTATTTAGCATTTATAGCTTTACAATATTGAGGTATGCTCCTACTATCTCTAGGTTTTCTAATGTTTTGAGCATGAATAGATGTTGACTTTTGTCAAATGCTTTTTTTGCTCTAGCGATATATTCCTGTGATTCTTGTCTTTAAGCCTATTGATGTGATGAATTATGTTTATTTATTTCCTATGTTGAACCAACCTTGCATCCCTGGGATGAACTGCACTGATCATGGTGTACTATCTTTTTAATATGTTTTTGTATGTGATTCCCAGAAGAGCCCAAGAGACATGAGAAAAGTAATGCAGAAGGCATCACAATACCAGATCTTAAGTTATACTACAGGACTATAGTAACAAAAATGGTTGGCACAAAAACAGACATGAAGACCAATGGAACAGAACAGAAGACACAGAGACAAACCCACATACATACTGTTCTTTTATACTAAACAAAACACCATAAACATAGATTGGAGAAAAGCCTTTTTCAACAAATGGTGCTGGAAAAACTGGAAATCCATATGTAGTAGAATGAAATGGAACCCCTTTCTCTCACCCTGCACAAATCAACTCATAGTGGATCAAAAACCAAGGTATTAGACCAGAGACCCTGTACCTACTAGAAGAAAATGTAGTCCCAACTCTTCATCATGTCAGCTGAGGAACCAAATTCCTCAATAAGACTCCTAAAACACAAGAAGTAAAATCAAGAATCAAAAAATAGGATGTTATCAAATTAAAAATCTTCTTCACAGCAAAAGAAACAATGAAGAATGTGGAGAGACAGCCTACAGAATAGGAGAAAATCTTTGTCACCAGCACCTTAGATCGAGCTTAATGTCCAGTATATGTAAAGAATTCAAAAACACCCCCCAAACAAATTACCCAATTAATAAATTAGCAAAAGATCTGAACAGGCATTTCACAGAAGAAATATGAATGGTCAAAATATATATGAAAAAAATGTCAACATCTTTAGCAATTAGAGAAATGCCAATGAAAACTACACTGAGATTCCAACTCAGTCCAGTCAGAATGGCAGTCATCAAGAACACAAGTAATAATAAATGTTGGCGAGGATGTGGGGAAAAGGTTTACCCATACATTGCTGGTGGAACTGCAAATTGGTGCAACCACTCTAGAAAGCAAATTTTCTAAGATTCCTTAGAAAACTAGGAATGGAACCACCAATTGACCCAATTATCCCACTCCTTGGTATATACCCAAAGGACTTAAAATCAGCATACTGCTATGACATGCCCACATCAATGTTTATAGCAGCTCAATTTACAATAGCTAAGCTATAGAAACAACCAAGGTGCCCTTCAACAGATAAATAGATAGAGAAAATGTGATACATATACACAGTGGAATATTACTCAGCCATAAAGAAGAATGGAATTATGGCATTTACTGGTGAGTGGATGGAACTGGAGACTATCATGTTAAGTGAAATAAGCCAATCCCCCCAAAAGCAAAGCCTGAATGTTCCTTCTGATATGTAGATGCTAAAAGACAATACATGGGGAGGGGTAGGGAGAATAGAAGTTCACTGGATTAGACAAAGGGGAATGAAGATTAGGGATGGGGGATGGGAATAAGTAAGACATAATGAATCGGACATAACTTTCATATATACATATATAAATACACAACCAGTGAAACTCCACATCATGTACAGCCACAAAAATGGGATCCCAATTAAAATAAGTTATACTCCATGTGTATAATACATCAAAATGTATGCTACTGTCATTTGTATCTAAAAATAACACAACAAAAACAAACACTGGGGTGCAGGAGAGGCATGATGTTTCTCTCCTCTCTGAGAAGACCCATTCTCTTCCTTGAGAGTGTCCTCTTTCCCTTTTCCTATCCCTTCAATAAATTCATTCCTGTTACTCTGAGCGACTTTCCTGAAATCTTTCTGACTTGATCTCAAGAATCAGAGTTTGAAGGGTAATCTTTGTGTTGGGTCAGTTTTTTGGTTAAATCCCCAGCTCTGTAACCTCACTGTAAGGGTCAGCCATGTCTCAGAAAAATGCAGTGAATTAAAGACTTCTACTTAGATAACAGGAACCATGAATATCCACATAGCCGTAGGGAGCTCTGTGTTCTGTTTCCAAGGTGGTGTCAGTGCACAGGTACAGACTGGTTTCCTATTACATAGATAGATTAAAGGCAGAGTATGTTATAAAGTCTGAAAATAAAAAAAAAATCTAGAGCTTGGATATTTTTGTGGGAGGGAACCATCAAAGCAGTAGACTTTGAGAGGGAAGACAGGAAGGTTAGATATAAAATGTGCATCAGGAAGAGATGCTGTTATTCATCTGTTCCTAATAATACTTGATACCCTTCAGAATATGCAATAATGGAAGTTGGAACTTAACCAACAACTTACCTCCTCAGTCTTAACACCCTAAAGTGAAAGATTGAATTCTCATTTACAAAGTGTCTTTTACTTTAATCCCCCAAATAATGTCAATGTTTAAAAAACATCTGCTCCCACTGAAAAGAGCCAGAATAGTTTTAATATATGTATGGGACACACTACGTCTTAACATTTCAAAGTTCTCACCTGAGACCACCCCAGGGTAGTAAATAAAATAAGGTCTTCTTTTTTGGAAAGAAAACTCTGTGCAACTCTGGAAGTTTTAATTCTTCAAAATGGACCCTACTCTATGCTTCAGTATGAGATAGCATTCTTGCTTTCTGATCCCCAAAATATAACTGCAAATAATTTATTGTTTCAATGAAGTTAAATGTGAAATCGTAAATATTTTTCTGAAAGTTTTCGTTGGAACACATGATTTGTTTTAATTGTTTGTTAAATTTAAGTGTATGGAAAAAATAAAGCAGTATGACTAAAATATGATACCAAAATACTTTCATTGGAATAGCTGAGATTCTTAAAGTTCTGACTGAATCATTTTTCATTAAAGTTAATCCTAAGCTTTAGTCAGCTTTGAAGAAGCATTTTTCATTGAATCACATAATTATTTTTAAAGGTGATATATGATGTATCTCAAAGATTGTGCTTTTAGTAATTAGACTGTATAGAATGTGTATCACTGTTATTCTGGGGAATTTGAAGCAGGAAAAGCCAGATTTTTAAAGTATTATTTTCTATGGAGAACAAATTAGCATATTGAAGCAGTTAGAAGCTCAGGGCAGGTAAACACAAGTCTTTAAATCCTGATAACAAATGAATTGTTTACTAAATGCTACCATTTTAATGTCAGGAATGTTAATGTCACTTGGAAGCTGACCAACTGCCCGAAATAGCAAAGCTCCTATTTCCTAGGCCACATATCAAGTCATCCTCACCCCCATCTTACAAAATGAGTACAATGAACCCATTTTACAGGTGAAGAAGCAGATCTCAAGTAGCTCATTTGAAGCTGGTGGACAGCAGTCTGCCTGAACTTCCAATCCTCGTCAAATTCCACAGTGACGCCCTGTTTCTCAAACGTGACACCTTTGAAAATTGTATTTTCCCCTCCACCATTCTGTCACTTCAGTCCGAACCTCACATTTCATATAGACAATATCACTCATCTTGTTGCTTGGTTTCTTTCTTTCAGGAATTACAGTTTGAAAGGCTGACCCGAGAGCTGGAGGCTGAACGCCAGATCGTAGCCAGCCAGCTAGAGCGATGCAAGCTGGGGCCCGAGACCGGCAGCATGAGCAGCATCAGGTACTGGCACTCTGCTCCCTCGTTTCCTTCACTTCCAGTTGCCTTTGAAAGTAATTCGTGGTGTTTATTTTCTCCTTTCAAACCTGGACAGGGAATTGGAAGGTTCAGTCAGACGATGGAAAGTAATTGTAACTGACCTGATTTAAGATGTTCAAAATGTGCCCAGAATGGCCTGATTTGTACTCAAAACTCTTTTAACAAAATTAATGCCTGCCCTGAATGCAAATTATGCATCATTTTACACAAAGGGAGACTTTGCCTTTAGCCAACCTGTTGCAAATCAGAGATGCTAAATCATGAGCTCCCATTGCTGCCTTTTTTTCCCCCTAAATGATCCAGAGATTCAGGTTCCTGAAATTGAAGAGAGAACATTTTGGTGTAGCCTATGTTATTTGCTAATATATAATGATACATTATAAAATTGCCTTTCAAGTGTCAGCCACACATGCATTTCCCCATGTGTAAAAATATTTACCCACCCATGGATGGAAGTGACGGTTGAATCCGGGCTTTTTTAAAAACCCAACACATTAGTCACATGAACAGAAAAATTATCTTCCTTAGGACCATGTTTTCATATTTAAGCATGTAAGGATTGTGCGTGTGTGTGTGTGGATATGTATGGATAAATGAAACTTCCATTGCTCAGAAGCACGCGGTACTTCCCCATCTTGTTTGATGGTGTGCGTTTTGGCACTCTGCGTTTTTAGAGGGGTGAATTAGGAATTAAGGAAACTGTAGCACATAAACTCTAACATTTCTGTGACTTCACCCAACAGCAGACTGTTGGCCACATCTGAAACGGCGTGGGCAAGGAGGCTGTGGATGGGGCTGCTTCCCTCTATACTGTGAGGGAGGACCAGGTCCCTTGTCTCTGAAGGTCCTGCCATCTCTGAGGCCTCATTCTCATTAGCATTTTCAATTTTGTCACTGCATTCACGATCCCCTGTTGATAGCCAGTCCCGTGGCCTCTTGGAGATGGAAATGGGGCAGTGATTCTTGGTCCGGGGCTCTGCCACCAATTTACTCTGGAAACCAGAACATGAACTAGGTGGACTCATAGCTTCTACTACCGTAAAATAATAAAAATGTGTATGCCATTCGTGTATAACATCGTTCTTTCATCAGTTGGATGTGAGAAGTGTTTAAATGGAAATGTTTGCACCCTGTGTTGTTAGATGGCTGGGGTATCAGTTTTCATTATGAAGTCTTGTGTGGGACGTAGAGAAGTACCTGATATACAACCAAGTGATTAGTGCATGTGTAGTAGTGGGTAGGTTCAGTGTGGTCTCTTAAACTTACCACAGACTTGTCTAAACATTCTCATTTGCCAAAGCAGGATAAACAAGGAAAAGGAAAGTGAATTCTTCACTTTAAATTGGTTGACTGGTTGAAAGTGGGTCAATGTGGCCACCGAAGTCAGCCTGCATTAGCTTCTCTGCGTGTGGTTGTGTGTATCTGAAGAGCTCTGGGTGGGCCCCGCGTGTCTTGAGAGGCAGAGACAGTCAGATTTTACAGCTCCCCAGGCACCACTGAACTGATACCTATTTTGCTTGAAGCCTGTTTACCTTTTGATTTATGTCCTAATCCATCTACGTGACAGTGTCACATACTGTGCGTCTTCTATTCCTTTTCGCTGCCCAGCCTCTGCCAGGAGCAGGTCTAGGGAACCATGCTGTATCCTGTACCTCACTTTCCAGTGCCTGATTGAGCCTGAAATGGACGTCTGACTCAAGGGTAATTCAGCTACTGACAAGCCTGTAAAATTGGAGCAAGGGACTCAAAATCTGTGACATCCAGGGCACTGAAGCCATCGTGGCTTGTGTGTTAGTGGAGGACTTTGTGGTGACAGAGATCAGCCAATAGAAGAGATTGGATGAGCCCTGAAAATCAAGGAGACTCTAGTTTTTTAACTGGATTGTTTTATTTTATTTCATTTAAGGACAGGCAGCATATATAAGATTACCTGTTTACTTCTTAAACCTTTTCTCCTCTTGATTTGATTTTTCTTGAGTTGATTTCTTTTCTTGGATCCAAAGTGTCTTGAACAAAACACATCACTGAATGACCAGCTTAGATGGAACAATGATCCTTTGTCAATTTTGATTCTTTACTTCCTGGCTTACAGCCCGTGATGCCTCATCAATAAATCCATGTTAAATATGTAGTAAGTAAGAAGAAAAAGACACCAATTACTTTGCCTTACCATAATTAATATCAGTCTTCTCTAAGGTTAATTATTTTGTATTTTTATAAATTTCTAATGTATCAATCCACATTTATATAATATGAGCATTTTATTGATATATCAGTACAAAACAACCTCTACATACCTTCTGTTGGATTTGTTGAATTTTTAAAAATCATAACCTACTTGTTTGTGTGGCTTCAGACAAACACCCCTGGAAATTCACGTCTTCATTAAGGGGGAGAGACTAACCTAGTTATCACATCAAAAGGGATATTTAAACAAAAATAGAATATCAACAATTTCTCCAAAAGGAGGACATTTAAACAAGTCCGTGATAATTTAGATGTTGACTCATACCTCTTAGTGATGCTAGAGGGAGGGTGGGAGGATTTCTTAGAGGAATTGAAACAAAATCAAGTCATATTTTCAACTTATTTTCATGTAACAAGTAGAATTCACTTACAAATATAACTTGTTTTCTCTTCTGCTTTTATTAATGATAGAAAATCAATCTCTGTTTCCTAAGACTAGTAGTCACATCCATATTAGAACTTGCTGAAAAATGTTATCAGTATGTATTTATAGCAGTCAACTCGACAGCAGCACATCAGAGAGTAACTGAGAACACTGGGGATGGGAGGGACGGTCTGGAGATGTTCACTGTTGCTGTTCAGCTCCTCGTCCAGCTGTCTGGCTGAGGCACAGCTGCAGGCAGGAGTATTGGGATCTCTTAAACTCTTCACCGACTTTTCTTGACATTCAATGCAGATTGTAGTTTCCATACTCACACTGGTTCATAGTTGTCCGGGGATTCTCAGTCATCTGAAAGGAGCTGCCGGTGTTTGTTACAAGAGGTACAGTTCTGCCTTGTGCCCTGTCGCCTTCCTGCATTGGCTTTCTGCACCCAGAACATGTTTTTCAACCAAGCCTTTCCAGGCTTTTGGATCCTCCTTCCATTACTATGATTATAATTTGGTTCCATACTTTCTCCCAGATTCCCCAAAGTCATCCAAACTGGAGCGGGATACATTATGGAGATGCCATTTTTTTGATGTCATGGTCTAGTCCCTCTTTATTTAGGGACTAAATAAGCACCTGTTGGTGCTTTTCATCAGGCCTGTCAACTGGGTCTTGGTCTGGCAGCCTGCTGAGTCTTTTGGTCCAGGGACCTGCCTGAGTCTGCCCTTGGAATACTCTCCAAGACCCTGTAGCAGCATCCTAACTCATCCTCTGTCTACATTCATCCCAAATTCTTTTTCCACATGGCATAAGAGCAGTTTTCATGACACATAAATCTACCAAGAACACTCTCAACTTCTGCATCCTATGCTATGCTTTCATGTCTCGGTACTTATGACCATGAAGTCCCTTGTTTCTAGAACATCCTATCTCTTTAGCCTGGTTACCTCCTTCTGTTGCTCCAATCACTGATTTAAGGGGCTCATATCCTTCTGAATATGTTCTTGATTAGTCCAAACTGGACCAGATGTGCTGTCTCTGGGAGTCATCAGTTCAGTAAAGCACTTGGGTAGGTTGCAGCTAACACTTTGTGGATAATTCTACAAGCACCCTGTTGCAAACTGTTTTCTCTTTCTGTTAAAGGGCAAGTGGGGATTTTCTCAAGTGCCACTGAGTAACTAAGCATATCTCAATAGATGCCTACTCTCCTTGACTCCTTCGGGAAGCAGGAACATAATGGAGAAATGTTGGATTCTAATCACTGTTGGGCCCATCTCATGGACTGCTTCTTGGCTAAGCCTACCTCTTTGAAGACTGATGATGACGACGATGATGATGATGATGATGATGACAATGATGATGATGGGGACGTGTTGTGACAATAGTAACACTAACACTTCCTGTGTTCTTCCTGTGGGCTGGGACTTCTCTAAGAATTTTTCACGTCACCTCATTTCATACTTGTGATAACCCTTCCAGGTAAATGACATCATTGTCTCCGCTCTGTCCACAAGGCGGCCGTGGGGGAGCAAGGCAGGAAGAATGAGTCCATGGGAGGGCATCACCACATGAGGGGCTGGCTGCACTGACTGTGCTGCCCAAGCCAGGAGGAGGCTGACGGGCACAACGGGCTCAGACACTGACCATCCCTGCAGCACACTGCCTCTGAGTTGGGTCACTAGGCACCTGGGGGCACCTCATAGAGCTAGTGACCGGGCATTGGAAGGCCACAGAGGCAGGGAGCTTGACGTGTCCTTGTTCGGCAGGGAGGGCATAGACCATAGCCCAAGGCCAGCGGAGCCACGACCTCTACTAATGAAGAAAGGCAGTGAGAGCAGCAGCCTGCCAAGAAGCAGGTAGCAGTCCTAATGACGCGATTCCTGCCCTTGCCTCCCTGTAGCCACTCTTTTTAAAGTCCCTGTGGAGAGAAGGATCTTGGGAGGAGGTTGGACAGCAGGTAGGCATCAGAGCATTCTGATTTGGTGCTCAGACACAGGTGGCCCCTCTGGGTGAGACCTCAGGAAATGGAACAACAGCAACAATTCCACCGTGGGAGGAATCACTAGCTGCGTTTTATATTGTATGAAGGGAGGAGTAGATGAGTCGAATATGGGAATCAGATGGATTTTTTAAATGGAGGCATTTATCTCAGTAAATATGAAGTCTGAATGTTGACAAGGTTCTTTTTGTGTCCCAATGACATCATGACCTTAGTAGACTTCTCTGGGATCCTGTGACATTCACTGATGGTTGTAAGAAGTGGCCTCAGCCAGGTACGGTGGCCCATGCTTATAATCCCAGCAGCTTGGGAGGCTGAGGCAGATTCAAAGTCAGCCTCAGCCACTTATCAAAGCCCTAAACAACTTAGTGAGACCCTATCTCAAAATACGGGGATGTAGGAGCTGAGGTTGTGGCTCAGTGGCAGAGCGCTTGCCTGCCATGTGTGAGGCACTGGGTTCGATCCTCAGCACCACATAAAAATAAATAAACAAAATAAAGACACTGTGTTCATGCATAACTAAAAAATATTTAAAAAAATACATGGATGTAGCTCAGTGTTTAAGTGCCCCTGGGTTCAACCCCTGGTACCCTAAAGAAAAGAAGTGGCCCATGATTGTGCAGAGAAGGAAGAGAGGGAAGACTCTTATCTCTCTCTCTTTCCCTTCATAGACATGTACACATACATACAGAGATGAACAAATACACACACACAGTTATATATTAAATTAATATATGTACCTATATGTAACTATATAGAGTATTAATGATATTTATTACATATAATATAAATATACATGAAAAATAATTCCAGAGGTCCTCACATGGCCCACTATGGCCCTGGGGCATCTGAGATATTCTAGACTCCTCCATAAAGCTTGGATGTGTTGATTCCCAAACCAGACTTCAAGTGTGATAGTCAGAAAGGAGGAGATGGTACTGTGGTAGACCCTGACAGATCCACATGTTACTCACTTAGCCCTTAAAACCACCTACAAGGAAATACTATCTCTTGCATTATATGTATGAGGAAATAGTCCTGATATGTTAAATAACTTGATCAAAGCACACCGATAGCAAGTGCATAACTGGGGTCCAGTCCTAAGCTGCAGATTCCAGACCCCTCTTCTACTGGGTGCTGCAGCTTTTCCTTAATCCTGTCATCCGGGCTCCTACCTGATACCTGTATTTATCTGATATATTTCTCACAGCTAAAGTATTGAAATTATTTATTTAATGTGGTTGTCTCTTCCCCTAGATTGTGAGGCCCTTCAGGACAGTGGCCTTGACATTGTCATTGAGTGGTGGTAGTCCACAACAATACCTGGCATTCAGTAGTTTCTGATACTCACCAACTTCTCTGGATTCTCATTTCTTCCTTTGGACGTAGTTTTAATGGCTCCTCTTATTCATTTGGAAATTGCCTCTTGATTCTATATCACCTCTTGATATTGCTGTCCCTGGAAGCAGCCTGTGTCCTCACTAAAGAAAATTAAATGATATTTGGAATTTTCAGCTTTTGCCAGTTCCCTCAACTCTTGGCTCACCTAGGAATTCCAGACGTGTGTCTCTTAAATAACCCACTCTTCGCTAGCTGTTCCCAAGGACTGGGAGCCAGTTAAACACTGATGGCTACTTGAGGTGACAGAATGGTAAGAAGTTCACCAAGGTTTCTGTCATCTCTGGTGTTCACAGCCTAAACCACCCCAGGAAAGTGCACAGGAAGAGGCCTCGTGTCTGTAATTAGGTTATGTTATATGGCATATGGAGATTATCTGGGTAGGCCTGACCTAGTTACATAAGCCCTTTAATCTGAGTCTGGAGGTCAGAGACAAAGGAAGTCAGAAATTCAATCAAAGCCACGGATATTGGACACGAGATATGCTTTCTGTTGCTGGATTTGAAGATGAAGGGGCTGAATGGCTGGCAGTGCAGTCAGCCTAACTTTGAGAGGAATCCTGCCCCAGTATCCAGCATGGAAACCAGAACCTCAATTCTATAACTGAAAGGAATTAAATTTAGCTGAGAACCTGAATGAACTTGAAGAGAATTATTTCCAAGAATCCCCCCAAAATGAAATTCACCTTCATAAAATTTCCTGATAGCCCTATAAAACCCTGAGCAGAGAACCCGCCCACCCATTAAAAAACTTATATCACTGTTAGCTAAAGCAGTCTGCACTTTTTGAAGCTGCTAAGCTTGTGGTGATTGGTTATTTAGTGATAGAAACCTAATGTGATGCTTTTCAATCGATCATGCTAGATATGTATTGCAAAGAACTGAATTATGAAACATTTTAAAAGACAAAAATTTTTATTGTTTGATAACTTGTACCCCATTCAGAAGTTCAGGGCAGATGGCCTATTTTATTCTTCACACATACATGCATCCATTTGGACAAAGAAACCTGTAGCCCTGATTCTAAGAAGTGGAGGTATTTGTGCAGCAGAGTAATGCTTTGCTGTAGAACAAAGGCAACTAAATAAAGCAGTCATCTTTAGTGTCACCATTTTTATAATACAGATACTCAGGACTGGCATCTGTAGTCATATATTTTTTAAAAAAACAAAATAAATAAGTAATAAATTAGTATTTTGTGAAGGAATGTAAGTCAAATAGTCATATACTTTTTTGTCAGAATGAAATTTACTTATTTAAAAGTGTGATAGGGTCTGGGTGTGGTGGCATATGTCTGGAATCCCAGCAACTGGGGAGGCTGCAACAGGAAAATTGCAAGTTTGAGGCCAGCCTCAGCAACTTAGAGAGGCCCTAAGCAACTGTTTTAGTGGTAAAGCTCCTGGGCTCAATCCCAGTAACCACCCGCCCCCAAAAGAAACATGATAGGTGAATTTTCCTAAGGAAATAAATCACATATGAATATAATTAATTCCAAAGTAGGCTGGTTCATACATTTTTTCATTAAATTGCATTATATGATATTTAAATAATTACATTTACTCTTTTTAAATAAAATAAATAGATTTGCCAGAGTATTTCATTTTGGAAAATGGATATCTTAGATATTGAAATAGCTGCTTCTTAGTTTTTAAAATAAGGTTCTTCTTGTTGGGCACAGTGGTGTGTACCTGTAATCCCAGCAGCTTGGGAGGCTGAGGAAGGAGGATCATAAGTTCAAAGCCAGTCTCAACAACTTAGCAAGGCCCTAAGCAACTTCCTGAGATCCTGTCTCTAAATAAACTATATAAAAGGGCTGGGGATGTGGCTCAATGGTTAAGCGCTTCTGAGTTCAGTCCCTAGTGCCAAAAAATAACAAAAATAATAATAATGATAGTAATAATAATAATAATAATAAATTAAAAATAAAATAAGGTTCTTCTTATAATGTAAATATTTCTATATGTATACCATTCCCAAACACACTCATTTAGCCAAATACAAAAGTTACCAGTAGCATAGGATTTTAGATACTTATTTACAGTGTCTACATGCATGCCAGCTAGAAAAAAATAGCAATCACAGAGCATTCAATCATTTTTATTTGTTTTTGGCTTTAAAAATTTACTTTTCCTTTAAATACTGGTTTTATTTTTAAATTGGAAAGTCCGTAGTTGTCAGTTCTTGTCTTGGTGTGTTTTGTGCTGCTGTACCACAATACCACAGACTGGATAATTTATAAAGACTAGAGACTTATTTTTCATAGTTCAGGAGGATGGGGAAGTCCAAGAGCAAGGTGCTGGCGTCTGGTGCCAGCTTCCTTGCTGGGTGCACGTGTGGTGGAAGATGGAGGCTGAACTGCCTCTTAGGGTCCTTGCACAGCAGTGAGTGTGCATTCATGAAAAAAGGGCCCTGGGACCCAAAGGCCTGCCATTAGGCCCCACTTTCCAGCACTGCTGCTTGCAGGGTGGGGGAGAGTGCTAGGCTCCAACACAGGATTGCTGGAGGGACATGAGCATTCAAACTGTAGCAGTTCCCATGCTAGGAAAGAATCCTTTTGAGGGGATAGATATTACTCCTCCAAAAAAGTTATGCCCAGTCATTTAAAAACACATTTGGTTTTTCAAAATGGTAATCCAGATGACTAATGCAGTGGTCATTTCCAAAGTCTATTGAGAATGGCTGCTTCATTATTAAAAGAGCAAATAAGCAGAGGGACTATAGACATATTTTGATATTTTCCCCCTACATTGTCAACTTTGTTTAAAAAGAAAAAGGTTTCTCTGTTTACTTCCAGTGTAAATTCCAGAACAGAGACCTCCCTCAGAAAAGTTTCTAACTTTCTTATTCTACCACCATTTTTCCTGTTATCTTTCTTAAATTTCCAGTTGCCTACTCTTTGCTTTAGGATTTCATTTCATTTTTTTTTCTTTCTCTTACATAAATTTGGAAGAACATTCTGGAATACTTTCTGGGCCCTCATATCCACCTGCATGCTCTGTGGCCCATCAAATTTCTGCTCAGGTCTCCACTAAAACCTTCCTCCAGGAGAAGTAACAACAGCACGCACAACTTTTGTCAGTGGACAGGACAGCACTTACTCATCTAATCCTCTTTCGCCTCCCAGCCATTAGCCCTGCGAGCCTTTCTCATCTAGCCTGGGGTCCAAGGTCCCTGTATGAGCCATGACTACACAGTAGCCCAGGTTCTTTGAATGGCAATCCAGAGCACAATTACAAACTGGATTAAAGCTACTATCTCCTCCCCACAGGCATTAAGACTTGGAAGTCCATGTCTGTCCAGCCTGTATTCACCCCACTGGTCTCTTAGTAATTCCTCCAGGCAGAGACTAGAGTGTATGGCAAAGTAGTGGCTAAACCGCAGTAACTAGTCAATATTGAAAGACAGATGGATAAATGAAAATGTAGTAAGTCACTACTGTTGTTATTCCATTGCTGTTGTTTGGGTAAAAACACCAGTTTTCTTAATCTGTAAACATTTCCATCTTTCATAAGGTAAAATACATCTTACCTATTTTGTCTTGCATACTTACGTGTAATATTTCATGCACCACACAATGACATTTGGGTCAACAGACCCCTCGTACAATAGTGTCTCTTAATATCATATCACCCAACAATGTTGTAGCCATCATGGTTTATGAAGATACACACTCTGATGGTCACACAATGATGAAATCACCTAAAAATGTATTTCTTAGAATATACCCTTATAGTTAAGTATTATATGACCATATCAATTTACATGTATTATATATGCATTTTCCTTAATAAGATATTATATGTAGTATATAAATATAATATAAAATATATTACTCTGACTTTGCCTGCTCAGACTACTACATTTCAGTATTCACTCTGGTACTTTTTATGGAAGTATCTACCTCTTAAAATGATACTGTGAATTTTCAAGGTCAGTTTATGTCTTTATGTGTGGAATTAAGGTTGTTCTGATCTTATACTTTCTTGATCGTAAGCCAATGATGATGATAGTTTTAGCAATCATACTAATAGTACTGATCTTAATAATAATGGCAGTATTTATGGAACAGTTTTCTCTATATCAGGCACAATATTGAATGGTTTACATGGATTATGCCATGTACTTCTAATTACTTCTGTGAGTTTTCTTAATTTTTCATTTAAAGGTGAAAAAATTGAGATAGAAGAAAATTGACTTTCCCCAAATTTACCTGTGTAGAGATTGATTTTTAAAGCCAGTCATTTTTGTTCCCCAGGCAAATATGATAAAGTACCATGCCACAAGCCTGTTATTCAGTTGTACCTGGTGTTTTGAGTCACGTTTGAACAACCATCCAACTGTATCCAGGCCCTTTTACCCTAGGATGCAAACTTAATTTCTGCTATTATCCTTCTTTGATGCAATCATTATAGCTATGTTGAGACTTTTTATGCAAATATGTTCCTGAGATTGTTTCTTACACAAATGAGGTTAAAAAACTGAATGCTATGTTGTCATTATTAATAAACACATCTATAGTAACTCGACAATATTTTCTCCAAAAATTCTAATTTTCTTGCGGATTATCCATTGCCAGTTGTTAATTCTACAGATTTATGTCTTATGGAAAATACTAGTTACTATATTAAGTGCAATGTTCTAAATTTCTGGGGAAATAATAGTCATCTCACCTAAGAATTTTTTGTAGGTTCTTAAAATGTTTGAATACCTAATGTTTATAGTTATCTTATATCTCTTATATGAATAACTGTATTTTAACACCTTTCTATCACTTTTGAAGCCTAATTTCTTCCCAAAATATCATTTCAAAACACTAATATTTATTATATCTAAAAATAATCAATATACCAACATTTATTATACAAGTATTTTATTATAAAACAAAAGTTTTAGGAAAAGTAACTACAAATATTTGCAAAATTTAACATTTTGATCTGTAGAAAACTGAAAATCTTTAAAATTTAATTGGTCCAGAAGATTATATTTTCTTCTACATTAATAGCATTTTAAGTTTTTTTCATGGATATAAAATGTTTATTTTGTAAGTCCATAAATTATAACTCAATGTTAAGGATCGTTAGGCTGGGGATGAGGCTCAGTGGTATATGCACTTTCCCAGCATGTATGAAACCCTAGGTTTGATCCCTAGTAACACACACACACACACACAACCATAGTTTTGCTATGGTATTGCCTAGCTTTCCCTTGGAAAATATTTTTAATTGCTCTCTTAATTTTATTTTATTTTATTATTTTTGGTATCAGGGATTGAACTCAGGGGCACTCGACCACTGAGCCACATCCCCAGCCCTATTTAGTGCTTTATTTAGAAACAAGGTCTCGATGAGTTGCTTAGCGCCTCGCCGTTGCTGAGGCTGGCTTTGAACTCTGCGATTCTCTTGTCTCAGCCTCCTACAGTGCTGGGATTACAGGCATATGCCACTGAGCCTGGGTGAATTTATCCTTAAAAATATTACCCTTCCAAGTTTTGTAAGGAATCTCCATACTGCTTTCTAGATTGGTTGCACCAATTTGCAGTCCCACCAGCAATGTATGAGCATGCCTTTTCCCCACAACCTCTCCAACACTTAGTGTTGTTTGTATTCTTGATAATTGCCATTCTGACTGGCATGAGATGAAATCTTAGGGTAGTTTTGATTTGCGTTTCTCTGATTGCTAGAGATGTTGAACATTTTTTCATATGTCTGTTGATGGATTGTATATCTTCTTCTGCGAAGTTTGTGTTCAGCTCTTTGACCCATTTATTGATTGGGTTGTTAGTTTTTTTGATGTTAAGTTTTTTGAGTTCTTTATATATCCTGGAGATTAGTACTCTGGATAAAGAAACTGTGGTATATATACACAGTGGAATATTACTCAGCAATAAGAGAGAATAAAATTATGGCATTTACAGGTAAATGGATGGAGTTGGAGAATATCATGCTAAGTGAAGTAAGCCAATCTCAGAAAACCAAATGCCAAATGTACTCATTGATAAGTGGATGCTGATCCATAATGTGGGGAAGGACATGGGAACAATGGTGCATCTCTGTTCACAGGGGTGTAAGGGGGGAGGGGACATGGGGACAGCAAAGGTGGTGGAATATGATGGTCATCATAGCCCTAACTTTATGTATGACTGCATATATGATGTGATTCTATACAACTTACAACTAGAGAATTGATATGTTATCCTCTATCTATGTACAATGAATCAAATTGCACTGTTAACATGTAAGCCTAAATAAAACAAATTAAAAGAAAAAGAAATAGTAAAAAAAAAATTACCCTTAAAAATGGGCATAATACTCTTCTAAAATTTGCAAATACTGAGTAAGAAATGATAGGAAAGAATCTCACATGCTGTTAATAACTAGCAAATCATGTGTTTCCTTTTTGACAAATACATAGCAAATCTTTTCATTGCAGTCTCTTTCCTAACTTTTCTCCAACAGATTATAAAATGGCTTCTCTCACCATGGGCTAAAAAGATGTGTTAGGATAACTCCATGTTTGTCTCCTTCACAGTGCAGACCAGACTGCCGTACAGAAATAGGCAAGAGAAAATGGAAGAAAGCTCAAATCAGTTCCTTCACACAGGAAATCTTGATGTATTTCTGGACCTGCTTGTGGAGCTGAAGGTGTGATCTCTGACAGTGTGTGGTCCTCAGTGGAAGAGCATAGTGCAGAGATGGCATCTGTAGGGCAGGAACACTGTGCATTATTAAGACCCAGAAGCGAGCAGCTCTGTGATTA
This sequence comes from Geosciurus inauris, assembly GCA_004024805.1. NCBI lineage: Eukaryota > Metazoa > Chordata > Mammalia > Rodentia > Sciuridae > Geosciurus > Geosciurus inauris. The sequence goes on along the minus strand of PVHX01009676.1, from coordinate 6,971 downwards.
CGTGTTATTCCAACAGAGAGGAGCAAGACACACACTGACCAAAGGTGCACACTCTGTCCTCTCCTGCTTGTGGGTCTGTTGACAAGAGCTCATGTGTATCCTTTACATCCTTTCCACCTTCCTTCAGATGCTGAGGGTCCAAAGGGTCTTAGCAAGTCTCATGTGTATGTTAATTGGCTTTTTAATGATCACTATAAAGGACTGGAAACCCGTAATATTTCAGCTGATGGAATAACAGTGAGCATTTAACACACTGCAAGGGCTCGCTATTCCAAGTGTCCAGCCATGAGATGGGAAAGGCAGTGGGACGTGGGGACGTAGAGAATGTAAGCTGAGAAGATCCTGCTCTTGGTAGGAACACACTGGAGGTGTGTACTCAGGGAGTCATTTGGGTTTCAGGGTCTTGGCTTCCTTGTCTGTAAACAGGAAGCAGTGAGTGTAGCTTTGTTCCAGCTTTTTGCTCTCCTGCCATTTGTTTCATTATTGTCACTTGTCATGGGCAGGAAGTCACATCTGGATGTATAACATGGAGACATCACCTGAGCTGTAGTAACAGAGCAGAATAATTAAGTCCCGAGATATGGCACTTCAGAGGAAGGTAGACCAGTTCTCCTTGTACTTTTGTAACTATGTGAGTGTGTGTGTGTGTGTGTGTGTGTGTGTATATATATATATATATATATATATGTATTTTTTTACTACAGGACTCTGCCATTGAGTCAAAGCATGAGCTTTGTATTTGAGCAAAAAACAGCATCAAAAAATTTTAAGCACGTTGAAACTGCTTCAAATGGTCTAGATGCTTCCTACTTTGGCTAAACGTTGAGGTGACAGTAGGGTACTGGAGCGGAGTGTCTCACACCAAGAGCTCACTTGGTGTTTGGAGGGCCTTTTAGGAAGAATGGTTGATTCTGTTTCAAAAGACTATGCAAGCTGGGTGTGGTGGTGCAAGCCTGTAATCCCTGCACTTTGGGAGGCTGAGACAGGAGAATCACGAGTTCAAAGCCAGCCTCAGCAATGGTGAGGTGCTAAGCAACTCAGTGAGACCCTGTCTCTACATAAAACACAAAATAGGGCTGAGGATGTGGCTCAGTGGTCGAGTACCCCTGAGTTCAATCCCCAGTACCAAAAAAAAAAAAAAAAAAGAAAAAAAAGACTGTGCTTATGAAGTACTTTTGAGAGCCAGACATGTTGGTAAGTTCTTGTGCTGAAAAAACAGCTATGACGTGGCTCTTGCCCTACACAGATTTATTACCAAATAGAGGAACAGGAAAGGAACAGGCAAAGCTTGATAAAGTGTGTTGGTCCTGGGCGGGCAATAGGAAGGGGTGCCAACAATGGTTTTACAGAAGGAAATGTCTGTGTCCAGCGTGGGAAAAAATGGGACCAAGGGACTACTCAGAGGGGAAGTGCAGTGTTAAGAAAGGCAGGGGTTAGCCGGGCGTGGTGGCTCACGCTTGTAATCCTAGCACTTTGGGAGGCTGAGACAGGAGAATCGCAAGTTCAAAGCCAGCCTCAGCAAAGGCGAGGCACTAAGCAACTCAGTGAGACCCTGTCTCTACACAAAATAGGGCTGGGGATGTGGCTCAGTGGTCGAGTGCCCCTGAGTTGAATCCTTGGTACCAAACAAAAAAAAAAAGAAAAAGAAAGGCAGGGGTTGGTGTGGGAGCAGTGAACTGGAATGCACAGTCCATACAGAATGTGGTGCTAGATAGGGGTGAAGACTGAGAGGTTCATTCACTGGGCAGCCGGGTAGGTCAGGCTGGAGACTGGGAGCAGGCAAGAGAACCTCAAAGAGGAGGATGGAGGCTCATGGAGACTGGGAACAGCACAAGTTAGAGACAGTAGCCCCTGATAGGGAGATTGGTCCTGGCAACTAAAACCAAAGTAGTACACATCTGCAGAGGGCACAGAGTAAAAGGCGAGAGGCTCTGGGAGGTCACATGGGCTAAAGTATGTGGGGTAGTATTGGGGAACTGTGATCAGTTTTGTGCAAAATGTAAACCTTTGGTAGGATGAACCAATACTGTGATCTTAGCTTTTACCACAAGCATTACCCATCTTCAACAAGAACGGTTTGATTTGTTTTACTTCATCCTGTGTGAATGTATCCTAATTCCCTTTTATCCAGGAGAAACCATCATAGAATTTTAAATTTAAGAGATTGCTGTGCTAGCAGCAGGCAGCAAAGATGTTGCCTAATTTGTTGACAGTAAAGCGGTATTCATAAGCTCCAGTCTTCTCAGACATCTGTTTGTTTAGTACCTCAAGAGCTGAGGAAGTTTAAAAATTGTCACACATTGTTGTTTAGTCTTCTGCACTTATTTGAGAATGTAACTCTCAGCAAGATTTTATTGAAAAGATCTGTCCAAGGAATTGACTGCCGACTGTACTCAAAATTTAGCAATTAACCTTCTCTCCCTAATGTGTGAATGATAGCATCCACCTGTTGAGAACTCATTGTCATTTTAACATGCCTCATTTAAGGTAAAGAACTGCATTTTGTCTTTTGGGACTCATGCATTGCCTGTCATGTCATAAGGTTCCAACAAACACTGAAGCTGTAATTTGAGGAAGTGGAGAATGGGGTAGGGACAGTGATGTTTGAACTGGTGAGTTCTGGATTTGAAAGTCAGCTCTGCTTTTCACTAACTGTGTTCAATGGGGAAATAACCAACTCCTTTGGAAATCTCATTACACTATCTATGAATTTTGGACAATAACACTTACCTTAGAAGCTTGTTGCAAGGATGAGGTGGGGAAATGCATTTAAACAATGAGCATAGTGTTTGTCACTGAAAAAATCCAATACATGTGGGCTGGTCCTCTTCATTAGTTAATTTATCTAAATGTTATAATGATGATGTGCACAAATGGAAATGCCCGGATTTTCACAGAACAATGTATTTATGTCTTCTCTCTCTCTCTCTTTTTTATCTGCTGGGTATTATGATACCAGATTCACCAAAGACAGATTATTCTAACCATTGCTATTTTCTGACCTAAAACGGACTATGTGACTACTGCCCTTTTCCATGATAGTAAAGGGTGTTCTCAATGCTTGAGTCATGTGTGTGACAATGCAGTCACGATGTGCTAATTATCACACTGCTTAGGACACAGTCTCATCGCTGTGAAAATTGCTTTTGCCCTGAGGTGGGTAGTTGCTCAAAGACACTGCAGTTTCAAGGTCTTCATTCTAGTACTAATGAGCTTCATTTAATTCCCTTGTAATCTGGTATTAGAGAAGAATTTTACCAGAAAGATTAATGTGGGAATAGAGAAAATCCTCAGTGTCATCTAAACCTTGGAATTGTTAGAATTCTTCTAAAACCTTGAGAGTGCTTGAGGCTCATGGAACCTATTGGCATCCTGTGGGGCTTGCCCAAAAGGCAGAGTCTGCCTGTGGCCATGTGGGTGGGTGCTAAGGTCACCCACCAAGGACGAAGGTAGACGACCATGGAATGGGAGGCCCCTGTTAGGAGGAGGAGAGAGCAAGCTTGCCTTTATCCACCTTCCCACTCAGCAAGTGTGTGCAGGTCATGGTCATGCGCTGTGTTGCCCAGTGCAGTGGAGGGGGGAATTCAGCCTGGCTGCTTGCAACCCAGCCCTAATGCTACCTGAAGATTACTACTTGGCTTACCAGGGGTGGTAACAAGATTTTGCCTGATTATTAAAGCTGGCCTTCTAAGTCTGTAACAAATGTCTGTCAAGCTGACTTTCATGTGCATGGTTGACCACTTTATCCTAAAATAAAACAGCAAGGGCAAGATCAAAATTCAAGGGAGGGAATGAAATTAGCTGCATCCTATTTATCCTGCCCTTTGGGGTGGGGATGCAGAGGTGTATTTTAAGCTTATACCTAACCATTTCAAATAGTTATTATGTTGGTTAATGAACTTGCATTCCAGAGGGAGAAAATTAATCAGCACCTAGTTTTGAGTGCAACTTTTGGAGTCAGAACTGAAGACCGATAAAGTAACAAAGAAACAGAGCTCTGCAGAATATTTGTGATTAAAGAAACAATGCAAACATCAAAATGAGGCATTTGAGGAAATAAAATATAAAGGAGCTAGAAGTGGTCTGACAGAGGATTGGGTTTGCCATTTCTTTTTGCAGAAGATTTAATATGCCTCATTATTCCCAGGGAGAGTGCTTTCATTATAAGTCAGAAAAATACAAATTTCTAAGATGCTAATTGGATCCAATGATAAGATAACTTCCAAATACCAAGTATTCTATTATGGTAGACTAGATGATAGACTTTAAAAAATGTGACCATTTATTAACAGGACTTTAGTTATAAAGTGAAGGGAATTTAAGGTTATGGTATATAAAAATAACTTTCAGAAACAACTCTTTGAAGATCCTGGTGTACATATTATGATTATAATATATGCAATTGCTAATATGCCGTATTTGTATATTCATGGTCTTTTTGAAAAGGCCTCAAATCTGCTGGCCAATAATTGTTGGAGACTCCTCTTTCCCTCCTTCACTCTCACTACTCCAGAGATTAGTACTTCTCTGAATTTTTGTTTATTCATTCCCTTGAAGTTCTTTATGTTTTTCCACATGTATGCATCCTAACATGCAGAATATTATTTGGATTTCCTGTTTTTTAATTTCTCATAAATGTGTCATGCCTGCTTTGCAACTTGCCTTTTCCACTCAACTCTGTTTCTTGGATTTAACAGTGTTGACATGGGAACTGCTATCTCGAGTGTTTTTTACTGATGCCTCCTGCTCCATCATGTGAACATGCCACGGGGTATTTATCCTTTTCAGGAGAAAATTCATGGGGTTTTTAGGTTTTGCTTCTGTAAACATATGGCCAGGGACATTGTCAAACGAGGTTTGTCCTGTGGGCGAGCAGTGAGTCCCCCGGGCATGTAAAGAAGAGCAAAAACTGGGTTATAGGATTGGAACATTTCAACTTCTCCCAAAAGTACTAAAGAATTTTGAAGAGTAGTTGTATGAATTTACACTCTCATCAGCAGCGTACAGTCCCCCGCTGCATGTGCTCAGCAAAAGTTCATAGTTCTCCAACTATTTTGCTGTTGTTGCAGTTCTGGTGGATGTGAAGTTTACATGTCTCTGATGTATGCACTAATAGAAAGGCTGATTATTTGCTATTAGTGTTATTCTTCTACTAAATGCCTATTTATGTCTTTCTCCTATGTTTCTATTGGTACTTTGCCATTTTCTAGTATCTTAACCTGATCTATTTGGGCACTGATCTTCTATTGCTTGTGTATGTTATATCCATGTTCTCCAAGTCTGTGGCTTATGTTTTCCTTTGTCACTGTCTGACCTTGTCTTTGAACAGAAGTGCTTTATTTTTAACACTGTTAGGTCTTCCAGTATGTCATCTTTATGATCTGTGCTTTCTAAAATGCTATTTAAGAAATCTTTAAAAAGTTTTAAGAATTAAGACATTAAAACAATTTCCTATATTTTCTTTTACTAATTATAAAGTTATATCTTTTTATGTTGAAATATCTGATCTGTTTGAAACCATTTTTTTTTCAAGTCAGGATGTATAGATTAGTTTTTTTCCCATGTAAATAATGGATTATCCAAGTATTGAATAGACTGCCATCTGTCTCACAAACTGTGGTGTGAAACGTGTCCAGTTTTCACATGTATATGGTATACTTCTGAGAAATTGAGGAATCATTATAACGTTGTGATTCTGAATCTTCTGATTCATGGACTTTGTGTCAATTTGTTTCGTTCCTTTAAAGTATCTTTCCATAAAACTTAGACATTTCCTCATAAAGCCTTTGCACTGTTCTTCCTTGCATTCATTTCTAGGGTCCTTACACTTTATCCTGCTGTTGGAAATGTTATCTTTTTTATTGGATACATCCTCTACCAAGTTCTTTTTTAAAATAATGCAATTGTTTTTATATATTTATATGATGAAACAACTTTCTAAGCCCTCCAATTACTTCTAGTAATTTGTTTGTTGATGCCTTTAGGGATTTTATGTGTCCTATCCATGAAAATTACTTTCTGTTTTCTACTAAAATATTAATTTTTTTTATAATTTTGGGGTTTTTTTTGTACTGGTAAGAAATAGGGTAAATAAGTGACTTTATTTATTTAATATAATTTCATTTGTTTATCATTAAGAGAACTGTCCTAGGGTTTTTTTGTTTTTCAAAAACAACTTTATTGATATGTAACTTCTATGCCATGCAATTCAACCATTTAGAAATGTAAAATGTGGTCTTTTTTGATGTATTCACAGAGACTTGAGGCAATTGCTACAATGAGTTTTAAAACATTTTCTTTGCCCAAAGGGTGGGAGGAGCTTTCCAGCCCTAGGTTTTCTTTATGTGCCCATTCATATAAAGAATCATGCAATATGTAGTGTTTAATTATTAACTCCTTTCATTTAGTATAATATTTTCAAGTTTCATCTTTGTTGCATCAAATATTAGTACTTTATTTATTTTTATTGCCAAATAATTTTACAGTGTATAGATAGGTAGCACATAGATGTTAGACTTGTTTCCATTTTTTGGATATCATGATCAATACTGCCATGAACATTCACATACAAGTTATTGTGTAGATGTATGTTCTCATTTGTCCTGCATACAATTCTACCAGTAGAATTACAGGGTCAGAAAAAGGTACACTTAAACATTGCTGGTGGGATTGCAAACTGGTGCAACCAATCTGGAAAGCAGTATGGAGACTGCTTAAAAAACTTGGAATGGAACCACCATTTGACCCAGCTATCCCACTCCTTGGTCTATACCCTAAAGACTTAAAAACAGCACACTACAGTAAAGCAGCCACTTCAATGTTTATAGCAGCACAATTCACAATTGCAAAACTGTGGAAGCAACCCAGATGCCCTTCAATAGATGAATGGATAAAGAAACTGTGGTACGTATACACAATGGAATATTATTCAGCAATAAAAGAGAATAAAATTATGGCATTTGCAGGCAAAT